>CABFOW010001383.1:0-84911 GCA_902141385.1 Timema californicum | reverse complement strand
ACCCGTTCGCGTTTTACGCACTTACGGTAATGTGTTGTGGTAGGATGATTGTGAGATGAAATGGAGGACCTACAGTTTAACGTGGAATCCGAACCACGTTGGAGGCCTGGCATTCCCCACATACACCAGATGTCTTGTCAGAGGTGAAGGAAGGGTTTGGTAATATGAAAAATTTGTGCTGGGACAAAGGATTGAACCCTGGACCCTCAACACAAAAGTCCGACACCTTAATCATAGACCACCAGGTCACCGAATCCCTGCTAAAGCTTCGGATGGATGTTGTGTATATTTTATCTAGGATATTTATAACAACATAAGTGATTGCAGTGTAATATTTTTTCAATTAGGCTTACGTAGTTTTTATATCCAGGCAGGTTTTAACATTAGTTTAATCTGGTGTTTTATTGTGAGTCCCTGGAAATACTGACAGGCCTAGCTATAATGGATTTTGTGGATCAGCCAGAAGGTGAAATTCCGTTCTTCCGTGAAGGGAATAGTAATATCTAGAGTGAACTATAGGAGAATATTTATAAGTAACATAATCTTAACTATTTCAACCATATTTACTACTAATTACTGGTTGATAGTGATTAAAAAGATACAAATTTAAGGTGATGTAACCATATTTGCTTGGAGGGAAGTTCATCTCTCAGACCCTCCCCGGTGGCGTAGTTAGCGAACGCGCTATTTTACTGCTTAGCTCGACTGACAAGGATGTGGAGATCGAGTTTTTAATATCGCTCGGGTGAACTCGGGTAGTTTTTCCTAAGTGGTTTTACACTCTCCCTCCACGCAAATGCGGGTTCCCTTCCTCTAACTTCAATCTTTCCAATTCCTAACCCATTAGATTAATTAGTACTTAGGCGTATTACCAACACGGGTAATAAGACGCGGTGCTAAAAAAAACCTACTCTCAAACATTGCTTTAAACACTCTTTCCTTGTCCTATTGATTTAAGATTGACTATATGAAGGTTACCTAAGAAACAGTGAAGTTTTCCTGGCACTCAAACATATTATTAAATAGTTAGTTCTGTGTGTACTGGCTGGCCGCGAATGTCCGCGTATAGAGTAAAATAGTTCAATGGCGCTTGTCTAAAAGGAGGGTTGGAACACATTATTCACTTCATCAAGTCATGCACTAGCAAAATACTGACAGTTTATAATGCAGTTAACATTCATACATCTTCTAAACATTTATGTTTTGCAGTAATCCAACAGTTATTACTCCTTCCCAGTTAATTTCAATAACCGATAAATGATGTATTTTGTAGGCTGCATTACTACTTATATGTTAAAATCTCATACTCCTCAAATGATTATTTGTTACCTTATTATTATTATTATTATTATTATTACTTTCTAAACCAAGAATACTACAAGGGTATGATTTACAGATTTATTTAATGAACAGATAGTGCGAAAGCTTAGCTCAATCGATAGCATGCTTCTATACTGATTTAGGGTTACTAGTTTCGATTCCTGACACCATGGAAATTTTATTTTTAGTGAAACATTTGTTTTTTTCTTATAGCTTGACAAGCTAATCGACGGGAATGTTTAACAAAGAACGCCGCTAGCCGCGGACGACGATCAAATTTTGTTCTCTTCTTCTTGTAAACACTTGGTTGCAGCTTGCGAGCAACGAGAGTAGCAGTTAAAATTACATAGCATCTTGTTTTAGAGCAGTTTGAAGTTATGCTATCGGAAATTGGTTTCCAATAACATCCAAACTTTCTAACGATACTTCAGTCTTCTGAAATATTTTAATACGATTCTTTATTTCACTATTCTCTTTTATTTCCTACGTCAAACAATGGGCGTTGTATTAAGTAAAGTAATTGTAACCTAAGTCGTAAAAAGTTAAAAAGAATAATTTTAAAAGAAACCATCTATAACAATAAGGGCACCGTCTAATTGGGTTCAGTGCTTGTAACGATGTTGAATGTTTATTTTCAATATTGTTTAACTTTATACTTCTAAATTTTGTTTGGATTTCATTCGCACCTTCAGAAACTAGCTTATCAAAGGTTTTTTGAAAAGTTCAGACTCAAATTACTAAGGTTGAAATTTAAGAGAAATATTAAATGTTAAAAACAATTTTTCCGTAGGAAGCATTTTACGTACTGTACATATTCAACAAACAAATTGCTTCGGGGCTTAAAAATTATGAGCCAGTACATATATATAAACAGCCATAAAAATTTAAAATTCAATATTTCTAACATTTGTATACATTCCAACACAGAATGCTCATCAGTAAAATTATGTAGTCCGCCATTTCCTGTTATTTTAAGTCAATACATTCAAAACAAAATATAAATAAACTGTAGACCGCAAAACCCACTTCGGTTAAATACTTAAAGTTAACTGCCGGACTATACGCCCAAACCAGAAATTGCAGCTAAGAATGTTGCTATTTAAGGGAAGATAAAATTTAAAAGAGAGGTACTCTCAATTATTTAGAGAGAACGTGGGAAAAATTAACGAGAAATCACTCTCAATAAACCCAGACATGATTAGAACCATGAACCATCTCGTCATCAACCAAACCAGATTAGATTAAGATTACATTAATCCACGCACCCAGCAGCTTGTATCATGTAACTAAAACATATTGGCATGTAATCTCAGTTTTGTCTGTAAGTCACTCATTGAGATTTAATAGAATATTATTTAAAGTCAGTCGCTTCAGTGGATGACTGGTCTAACGCGTAACTTTTGCAATAGAATAGATTACCGATGACGGAGAGATCATGGTTAAAATCTCGGTCGGGTGAATTTGGGGGTGGTTTTTCTTAAATGATTTTCCACTCTCCCTCCATACAAAAGTGGATTCACTTCCTCAAAATTCAACCTTCCCAATTCCTAACTAATTTGCGTAATTAGTGCTTAAGCGTATAACCCGAAAGGGTAGTAAGACGTGGTTCTATATAAAAAAACACTACAGATGCATATAACTCGAGAGGATAGTGAAATAGTAATATTAATAATATTTAGCACCGCGTTTTACAACCCGTTCGGATTATACGCTTAAAGTACTAATTACGCTAATGGATTAGGAATTGGGAAGGATGAATTAGAGGAAGTGAACTCGCATTATTGTGGAGGGAGAGTGGCAAACCATTTAGGAAAAACCAACCCCAGTTCACCCGACCGAAATTCGAACCTCGATCTCCCCGTCCTCAGCAGTCGAGCTCAACACGACTAGATAGAAAGTAATTTACATTAACAGAAATTTCCAATTTTGATATATCCGCAGCTATTTGAGATTTGAAGTAGTTTATTATTTTGAAGCTGTAGTATTATTCAAAATAAAAATATTTTATTTTAAATATAATTTTTATAAATAAGTAGTTTCTATGTGATAGACAAATAAATTTTTATGAAGGTCTAAAGTGTGAAAATGATAGTTAAGCTCTTTGGTGGAGTCCTTCTGCAAAATGAGATAAATTCTGTGTAGTGTACAATAACAAATTTGGTTTAACTTTACAAATATTATTTATAAGCTAGAACAATAATTTCTCTATTATCTTAGGGTATATAATATATATATATATATATATTGTAATGAAAAAAAACTTTTACAGAGTGATAGAGAACAATGTATTGTCTATTTTTATATATAATTTACTTTGTCTAGTATCTAGTAGCAAGTGTCTACTGACATCTTATGCTGTAACAACAATAGTTAACATCAAGATGTATAAAGATTGTGTTTTTGTTGGGCGCCACCCCTAGTATCTAGGAGGGGAAAAATACCTCGGCTAATTCAGTCAGTCGCACTACGACTCTCAATACTTGAGACCACTGGGTAAACTTAAAACTAAAACATGAACAATTTAGATAAAATGGATTGTTGGAACAAAATGTAATCTAGACTATAATAAAAAATAAATGTATAAATTAACAATTGTTGGCACTTTTGTGGATTTATTATTGTTTCCCCTTTTACCACATCCCAATCCTTCCTGTGGAATTACGGGTAGTTATAACTCTAATTTAACAAAGTATAGAACAGTATTGTTGAAACAAAAAAAGAACATATAGTAAAAAAATTAATAATTCGACATAAAAATGAAATGTTAATTAATTCTCTGAATTAGTCTGTCTTTCTGAAAGTAAATGAATTCTGATTTTTATAGGAGGGGAAAAAAATGATAATAATAATTTATAGTTGAAGAGTTGGCTTGGCCTCACCCATGAATAATTAGTCGATATTGAAACAACATCTTCAGAAATTTGTTTCACTTTAGTAATTTCAAATTCTTCCACAATTTAAACGAAAATAAATAGTCTAGTTCTTGCACACACACTTAGCTTTCCATTTTTGCTACTTGTAATTTAGTTCGCAACCTTTAATTCACTTTAAAATTATTTGAATTAGGAGCTCCACATATTTGGCTCCATGTTGGACCAACACCGAGGAAGAAGACCTCGTCTCCTATTGAAAATCTTCCAATAATCAAATTTTAAAAATGTTATATTCATACTTCCAAGTCCAAAGAGAAAACTAATATATAAAAAACAAAAAAATAAAATGTTGGCTACGGACTAGGAATAAAATCATATACAATGCAGGTTTAAAATAAATATTGAAATATAACCCAATGAAGGTGAACAATGTTTTCACCAAAGAATTAAATGTTTATTTCCTTCTGTCAAAATTAAACAGCGCGCTCGTTTTGAGTTATTTACATCTATTCTTATTTCTCCTTTTACCACCACGAGACTCGCTACTCACTTGTTTGATAGAACTGCGCATGCGTTATAACAAACATGGTCGACGTTGAAAATAACTACAAGAGTCAAACAAACTTCCTAGAAGGATAAGTAGTATGTTTAATAAAAGGTAAGTGTTCTTCCTTAAATCAAAATTCCTCATTTAGATTATTTAAAACATTGTTTTACGTTGTTCCTTCCGTCCTTTTATTTAATTTAATAGATGTAAATAGTATCATTAGTCAGGCCGGCAACTAGAGAGTGGCCTAACTTCGAAGTGCTTAATTTCACGCGAAAATAAATTGGAAATTGTTCACAAAAAGTAGAAAACATAGGGAGATACAAGGTAGGGTGGCAAATAACGTCACAATATATATATTTAATTTTTGTTAGCTAAACAAGAATTTGATTAGGTACATAATAATAATAATAATAATAATACTGATGTTTTTTAATTCTAATAAAATATCATTAATTTCTTGTTAATCATTCAAATAGCCAATGTTGTGTGTGTGTTAGTGTGTGTGTAAGTGTGTGTGTAAGTGTGTGCGTGGCTGTATGTGTATGTTACCGATTGAGTTACGTAGGCCAACGATTTTTCTTCAGCAACACACACAAATACGTCTTTTAGATAATTATTATAAATATTTTACATATAATTAACTAAAAACTGCCTTTGTGATATAGTGTTCCGAGCTACTATCTACAGACCCAGTACTCCCGGGTTTAATCCCCGGCACTTCCAGAACTGTATTAAGCTCAGCCTCGTGAGGACAAATGAGTAAGTACTTGAATGAAAATGTAGGTACTCCAGTCTATAAAACTGAGATTAATGGTTGTAAGGATCACTACACTGACAAAATTACAACACCCTATATCCGCATAAGTTGGCACCATCTTAGCCAGCAGATGGTGGCCACCCGGTCAATATGGCTTGATTGTAGGTTGACACCATCGACTATTTTTAAAATTAATTAAAAGCTACTAACATAAAAAATTGATCCTTTCATTCATTTACCAACTAAATATTAGGCTAAGCTAGGATGGGTAGTATTTTAAATTAGTTGAACCCAATCGCTTTACTTCCCAAAACTGCCTGACGGAGCTTCAAAGGGCAATGTTCAAGGCCTCAGCCTGTCGTAGACTGGCTTAAAACAAAAATATCGTGATAAAAATAAAGGCATTTAGATAGTATTATTGTGATATTTATCCTGCAAATATGGGTTTGGCTTTAACTTAATGAATGTTAGATTAAATTTAAATTAAATATATTCACTTTGTAATTGTATATAAACATTCATATACAGCTGTTGAGTTCCAACAAACAATGTCTCCAAAAGAGAAATATAATATAATATAATTCTTGCTAAGCGCAAGTGGGTCGCATTCAGGAAGTGAAGTCAGTGAAACATTATTTCCGTCTTTGCACACTTTTGTCTCCATCCTTTCCCCCATTACTTCTCTTAAGCGCTCTTTCTATTCCCATTCCCGCAGTTTATTCTCTGTCCCTTTCTGGAGAGAAACAACACCTCGTCATGACTCCAGTCTGTCTCTTTAAAACTGAAATACCGTTAATTAGCCAATAATATGTTAATTATTTCCATTAGGCAGAGACATTTTAATCCAAATGTATTAAAATAAGCCTAAATGTTTACAACATGTGTGTATGCATAAAAGCGAGTATGTGTATATACATACTGCAAACATTTAAGTTCCTCTTTATATAATATACATTCTATTTTATTATATTAAAAATAAAAAATATTTTCTTTACGGAATTTTCGTCAATTTAAATAATGTATCCTCATTCATGTTTGGTATATTACGTTCTACACAAAGGTAAGTATCCTATAATCTATGGGATAAGGATGAGGAGGGTACTCTTAGAGTAAATGCAATATCTCAGAGGAAGATTTAAAAAAAACTGGCCTAGATTTGACCTCAACCGTCCAATCATCGAAAATCTGATGTCTCACAAACCCTAAACTTAGTTCAAGTAACCACCGGTGTAGGTGTCTTGGGTAGTGATTGGAATCACGTACCTTTGATTTCACGTGCCACCGATTTCCAGTGGTGTATTCCGAGAATATTAATAGGTATGCTGTAATCTAAAAGCTGCAGGGAGGGTTCGGGGGTCAAATACTTTTAACCACCGTTGACCAAGAGGGTCAAGAGATGCTTCCCGTGGAATTATTTAAACAAGTTTACCTCTAGCTTAGAACAATAGATCTCAAACATTTATGTTATTTTCATACTCGCATTCTATCTTGGGAAACTTCGCTCCTCCCTCGTCTCGCTTTTTTGACTTATTTATATCTTTGTTTCAATATTCACCTGTACAGCCTATTACATAATCTGACTTCATAAAATTACACTATGCTCAAAACACACCAAAACTTGAAACTACTGATGATTATCATCCACTCAAATTGTAATGGAATATCAAGGTTAAGAGCTATGAGCACACTCCTGACTGAATAATAGTGACATACACTATTAAATTGGTTGAGTGGTGTAATTAAAAGTACACACAGGTCTCATTCTCATTTATTTGAGGTATTTAGCGTGCACTTTCTGGACCAAGTTATTATATCAGCACACGACTTAACTTAAATCTAGAACAAACACAACACCCAGCCCCCCAGCCGTTAATTCATCGCTGTGAAAGGGGAAGTCCAAATGTTACCAATAATACTTTTTAGGCCATGTCGGAAATCAAACCCGGACCCTTAGCTCAGTGGCCAGGCAAACTGCTGATTGAGCTAAGGTGTTGGACTCACAGGTATAAATACGTAAAATAAATATATATATATATATATAGAGAGAGAGAGAGAGAGAGAGAGAGTAAAATGAAGTACTACATGGATCAAGCGTCGATCAGAACTTGGTGGGAGGAATAAGGTGGATTGTCCAACTCACGTTACAATAGTAATTATGAGCCTAAAACTATTTATTGAATCCTAACTATGTTCCAGAAGCTAAATAGATCCGTAAATTGTGATAACAATCACTATTGGGCTTATTTCACCATCGCTACGTCATTGGATTATTGCTAAGACATTTACATCTGAAAATAAATTTTATTTTATCATTTTATTTTCAATAATTTTGAAGCTGTGAAATTACACTCCTAACTTTAGGGATTCCATGAAGTACACAGTAATTATATAAGCTCACAAAGACTAATAATTGGATCATGTATGCTGCAAAAAGTTATAAACTTATAAGCAACAACCAAAAGAGCAAGGTTAAAACTCCATAAATACGTCAAACTAAAAACAAAAACACTGTCTAGCTACTACAGTTAAATTATCCTCTCATCCCCCACCCTCCCTCCCTTACTTCAACCGTGCTTACTCTGAAATGGTGGTGAAAATGCTTGCCAAATACATTATGATACATATGCCTAGAATGCATAAACGTACTCAAATATGTATTTAATTATCGCATAGTTTAAAGCTTGTTGTTTATACAGCTATTTTACTAATATTAGTTGCATTTATTTTATTTATTTGAGCTATGTCTAGCTTAGTAAATAAAATCATTGTGATATTGATTCTTGAATATTTGTTCAATAGTTGGCACACTGTTTTTCTTGCGATAAGCATTCAGAAGGCCCTGTGTTCTAGACACCCTAGTTCATTGGCCAATGTTTGTTGGCGAGGGGTAAGGTGGAGTGTTGCAATCCCATAGACATTGGTCAAGTTCATTAGAACTTATCTAGCTTTGCCTGCTCTTTTCAAGCACTAAATCCTGAACTTAATAATCTGGGTACTGGGTAGGTAGAAGACCCTTTTGAGGAATAATTACTTAAAATATA
Source organism: Timema californicum (assembly GCA_902141385.1). Lineage (NCBI taxonomy): Eukaryota > Metazoa > Arthropoda > Insecta > Phasmatodea > Timematidae > Timema > Timema californicum. The sequence goes on along the minus strand of CABFOW010001383.1, from coordinate 76,370 downwards.
ATATTCTTGAATTATAAACAAATATTAGTTTACAAATTAATAATATATGGATATACTATACATGTATATTTATTCACAATTTAAACACTACTATTTATAGAGTTTGCACAAACAGCATTGAATTTATAAACTAGTCCATAATATCATGGGTATGCGGCGCAGGACTAGCATACCCAGAGAATACGCCATTGGCTCTACCAAGTGATATTTCCATGTACGTACGTTCCAAAATCCAAGGTGCGTTATCTCTCGAGACTCTAGATTAGTGGTTCTCAAAGGTGTGCCACAACAATCTGGACGTTATTTTATTTTTAATATCATTACCAGCACCGTGTCTTACTACCCGTTAGGGTTATATGCACTTATGCTAATGTGTAATGGTAGAGTGATTGAGAGATGAAATGAAGGTCCTACTGTTTAACGTGGGATTTGAACCACGATGGAGGATATTTTTAGGGTATTTTATTTATTTATTTAGATTATTTATCCCGATTCCAAGCATAAAGCTCGGGACCTAGATCTACATCTTGACTTAACATTACATCTTTTAGCTATGTTTTAAGTTTAGAATAAGCACCTAAATTTAAAAGGCCTATTTGTCCTTCTTTCCTATACCTATCCTATTAGTTGGACTCCCCGGGTATATTAGGCTCTCAATAACCTGCACTGCTGGGTGTCCCATCGCACTCTGGATCTAATAGTCCCCATTTCGGCGAGAGCCTCAGCGGTAGTGGGCATCCCGCTCTCCATCACCTGGGGAGGCTCCTTAACGGATATTTCGTTTCGCTTACTACCCACAATATCACCACCTATGGACTTAACCTCAATATTTATAAAATATACTTAATACTAACTTAAACTAAGTACAAGACCTTCTTATAGTTGGCTGCAGGGTCTTTCAGTTGTTATCACCGATCCATTTTCTTAACTGAGAGCAGCCATCCGATGGCTCGGTGGATGGACCAGATCCCCGACAGCTCTAGCTCAGCATTACACACTTGTCGCCAAGTGGGTTGGGCCCTATGGGATGGGTTGATTCTCCCATCTGAAGATGTCCTCTTGTATTATCTAGCTGGTATCTAGGCGCCCTTCGATTCATCAGCAGTTCACTCTACTGGAATCCATAGAGCACTCCTTTCCTTAGCTAGGCTCTGGTTTGCTTGGAGATCCCATCATATTCTACCCTTCCAGCCGATAATTCAGTGTGTCTTTGTCCCACCTATTGACCTAGTCAAGCCGTACCGTTATGTGTCTTCCATATCTTATGTAACGTCACTGTCTACTGTCATGTCACTGTCGCTCTCCATCCTGTACCCTTATCTTAAGTTGACCAATCTATTTTGTCCTTTGCTTTTCATTGCATTCATTGCATTCTCTTTCGTATTTGGACAAATTATCTACGATTGCATCCAGGAGAATCCATCGGTCCACGTCACACAGTATGTAATAAACCGTGCTCGGTTCCAACGGTATCTGTAAGTTCAGTCTATCTTCCAACGTCTCAATACACTCCAGCACGACATGTTCTGGCGTAACCTCCCTGCCACAATTGCAAGATCCTGTATCAGTCAGTCATCTAGTGAGGAGAGTGGCCTTATATGCACCATGCCCAGTAATAAAATGTACCAAATCTGGAGAGGGCTGCAGGTACTCCATTCCCAACAGTTCAGCAACGCTTGGAAATATCTTATCCGTTCTTCTACCTGTTTTGCTCCGCTCTCAATCGTCCTGCCACTCCTATCCAAGATATTTCCTCACCTGAAATCCCATTGTTATCCCTGGTCTTGTGAGATAAGCCACTTTCTCCATATCCCTTTTCCAATACAAAGTCGCTCTCCTCCTCACCTTTATTTACAAGGGCCAGATAACCAAGGCTAAACATAAAGCGTCTGTAGCAACAGTCTTGTACACTCCAGATAGCCTCAAAGTACACTCCTCTGAAGGTTTATGATTTTCTTTCTGATTCTTACCTGCCTGAGCCGATGAGCCCACGCGCCAGCTCCATAGCCCACCATGGGGACCAACACTGCCTGGCGTTATAATCTGACCAACCTCATAGAAAAATTTAAATCTGTCCTGTCCTGTCCTATAATCATGATCTTATTCGTAGCTCTCAAAGCTTTTCCACATGCGTTCTCCACGTGCGTCATGAATTCGCACCTCTCATTAAGCATCACGCACAGGTATCTAGTATCCTAACTTCATCATTAACCTTCGGGTTTCTCTTGAGTACCCCTCTAAATAGCACGTAAGTTGTATTTGCAGGAGTTAAGATCAGTTTTACCTTTTTACACCAAGAGTTCAACCCAGCGAGTACTGCTTCACTCCTGGCTTCTAATTCTCTTCTAGATGTTGTTTAACTAATATGATTATATCGCCCGCAAAGGCAACCACCACCGCCGTTTCAGGGAGTGACTCAATCTCAAATAAACCAGGTTTGAGTGCTACGTCCCAAATTTTTAGCCCACAGACCGACCCTTGGGGACAGCCTTTCGTAGGTTTTTTGCTTACTGTCATTCCTGAACATCTCAGGTTCACGTGTCTTCCCCTATAGTAGCCCATAAGACTGCTGTAGATTTTAACAGGACATCTAATTTATCTCAGCCTCCCGAATAGCGCCGGCCACCACAAGTTGTCAAACGCTCCCGCAAAGTCCATGAATATACCCATTACGTATTTACCTACAGCCCTATCTACAAGACTCATGGCCTCACATATAGCGTCCTCCGTAGATCAGTCCCTCCTGAATCTCTACTGTTGTCGATGCAGCCCCACAGCCTATCTATGCTTTTGCAATATATTGCACAGATCTTTTCTTGCAATTTTCCGCATACATATAAGAGAAAAATCGGTCTGTATGTATTCAGGAGTTGCGGATCTTTATACTCTCCCTTACTCATGATAACTGCTTCGCTTTGCTTCCATAATACGTTTAGTACGCGGCTCTAAGCCACTCACTCATTGATTAATCTAAGAAGGGCGCTACCTGCTCACTTATCTTTTGAAGGACCCAACCCTGATCTCATCTGGTCCAAGTGCCTTCTTCTTTTTTATTTCAGCCACGAATTTTATTACCTCATCCTGGGTTTATGGAGCTATCGCCTCATAATTGTCGCAACTGCATCATGTTCTGTCTAACTATCACTTGTCCTTCGTCATCTTCTCCATATTCGTCTGGAAGTAGGGTGTCTCTCAGCAGCCTCATTGATTCTTCCTAGTTTGATGTGAATCCTTCCCCGATTCCTTAGTGTAGGGATAAATTGTTGGGGTCTTACCTTTCCTGTAGCTATCTGGAACGGTATTCCCGATGCGTTACACTCCCAGCTTTCTCTCTTCACCGTCACCAGAGTAAATTAAAACTCTTCTTTTTTCCGTCTGTACACATTGAGGAGCAGTCCACGATCTATGATATCTCCTTCGTTCTACCCTTATCTCCTTTAGGAGTCCACCAAGTCGTTAGTTCCAAGGTTCCTTGTTTATATTTAATGTATCCTTCACCATTGGGTTGAATGATTTCATAGCTCTCTGAACTGACCTGGTAAACTCCTTGGCGGCGATATTGACATTTTCTCCTTCAGATAATTCCGGCGGCAGCACCAGCAGCCCTCTTAGCCTGTCCCATTTTGCCTTCCTTATATTTTATCTTATTCTTTTCTCCATGTCAATCTGCTCTTGCCTTCTATCTTTTGGAGGTCACAGTGCTTAGTCGTATAGAACCAGCCTGACGTACAGGGCCGGGACGTGATTTGGGCCCTAGCCCATTTTATAAAACGAGCACTGGACTGTGTTTGCCACCTTCCGGTACTGACAGATCTCTGAAATCATAATGGGGCACCTCCATGGGGTGGCCCCTGGACAATGTGACGGACGCTGGAGTCCAGCATAGCTAGGACCCCGATTAGGGCATCTGTTTGTGAGAAGCGAGGCTGCTCGACATGCACTAAGCGGTTGGTAGTGCTTACCCAAGTAGTGGGAATAGCTGGTCAGGTAACCTCCTTGAGGTTCCCGCTGGGCAATTCCGGGCAGTCGGTCTCAAGAAAATGTGCTGAGGGGGCGGCCCCCAAAATGTTGGGTGACAAAATTTCTGGGGCCTTTGAGAAAGAAGTCATGGAGATGACTGTTTGGAGGCTAAGCTTCTGGCTTCCTCGTAGCTGGGTGATCACAAGGAGGAGCCAACTCTTCCCTCCATCTGGTCTTAGTGGAGGGGTGTTTTCAAGTTACCCAAGGTGGGCTGGTATGTAAAGTCCTTATACTGGTTTTTTCGGGTGCCCGAATACCCAGAATAGCTCTCATGGTCTTCAGTCTACGCCCGGTGAAAAGGTTCCTGTCCCGATGGGTATCAGTGTTTGCAATATAATGGGCCTCTGAGCCTGGATGTAGTGTAGATTGAAAGACTTTCTGGAGGCCTCTTCGGAGGTTTAAGTTTGGATATCCTTCTACCTTCTATTTCAAAGGTGATCAAATTATGGTCACTGATTATAACTCCGTCTGGCAATTTCAAGTTAGCAACCATTTTACCAGCTTCTTGATTTTGGAGTGTCACGTCTGTGTTGGAACTCGTCCCATCTCTCCCTTGGTATGTTGGTGGATTCCCCAAAGGTTCGCTACTATAAGTTTTCTCACCGCAATTATCTCCTCCATTTTTATGCCCTCTTATAGGCACTATATGCTCCTTTTCTCCCATCCACTCTCCTCCACGCATCGCACATCGCTGAACCACAGGGGTTACCTATAATTCGTATCTGCTAAGTAAATAACGAGAGTCCCTCCACATACGTCATCTACTGCCTCAATCATTCCTAAATATGGTTCTGTATCTTATCTGGGTTGGAAGTACATATTGACAAGAATGACTGTGCCTATTCTTGAGCTTACCCCAACACAAGTGATTATTTCGTTGCATAATTGATCAACCCTTGTGATCGTAAGATGCTTATTAAAGACGACTAATGCACTCTTTGGTGACCTCCCGGATACCACTATTCTCGCATTCACCAGCAGCTGTGGTATCTTCCTACATCGGTTACTATACGGTTCCTGCAGACAGACTTTCTATCTTCAGGTACTCCACCACCTTCCTGATCTCATCCATTGCCGTCGCACTACACATAACATTCAACTGCCCAGTCTTTAATTTTTAAGCTTTAGCCCTTATGGGTTATGTGCAAAAACATAACAGTTGGGCCAAGCTACCTTCGAGTCAAATGCTATGTGACCGTTTGCCTTTACAAAATGCCGATAAAGCTCCTCTACATCAAGCTTTTCATCCCCTCTTTCAAATACCTTTTGAATCCTTTGCAGTTGTTGTCCCACCTCCATAGGTAGTTTCATGGCCTTGAGTTGTATTCTGTACAAGGCCTCGGGGGTGGTGAAAGCAAGAGAATGACATTTATCATGTTCAGTTTATATTACTTGTCTCATGGCCAGATGAAGGATTTGCTGTTCTTCCAACCTTGACAGCTGTAGAGTCTCCTCAAATTTTTAGTATATCTGACACGGATCTACCATATCCTCCAACTTATTCTCTCCTTCTTCCTCCACTGCTTTCCCCTCATCCCCGTCTTCTGCTTTCTCTCTCTCAGTGGATGCTTCTATTGGTTTCTACGGGTGCCGCTCTTTACTTGTTTCTTCCTTTTGTTCCTTCTCAGCTATGATAACTCTCTTATGTATTATAACCAGTCCTTTTTTTCTCCAAAACTTCCACTTCTCGATGTTCCAGAACTTACGCTCGTACTCTTCCACAGTTGAAGTTGAAGTTTCTTCCTTTTTATCTACCTCTACCTTTTCCCCGGTGGAGAACTGGCATTCTACACATTCACAAACTGTGATTAATACACGTCTTGTCAGAGGTGAAGGAAGGGTTTGGAAATCAGATAAATCTGTGCTGGGTCCGAGGATTTAATCCCAGACCCCCAGCACAGAAGTTTGACACCTTACCCCTAGACCACCAGGTCACCCTTATTTTTAATAAAAGTAAATAACTAATTAAAGTTAATTATTTTAAAGTAATAAAACTTTAATATATTGGCTTTCCTGAGAATGTATAGATTTACAATCAATGAAGTGAGTTGTTAATTAAAAACTTGTAATTTCTCACAAAAAAAGATCAATTCGTCGTCGAATAGAGGAGAGAGACACTATTATTTCCTGTTCAACTGAGAGTTATCTCTGCGCATACGTATGACAGTCTCCCGTAGTGTCGCCAACCCATACGTTCAGTGTCCCTTGAACAAAATAGTTTGAGAACCACTGCCTAGAGCTATGAGTATAAGATGAAATACTGAATGACTTAGTTGATTTGTCAATCTGAGAATATTTTCTAGAGGTATTCTTACTTAACTATAATCATTTAGTACATATAAAACTATTAAATATATTAATTAAATATATTAAAAATGGCCAAGCTACTATATTTAATTACGGTTATAGAAACATCTAAATATCATATTCATTAAATTGAAAAATGACCTGTATAAACGGGAATTGAAACCGGTAACTTTGGATTAGTACACCAGTGCTCTAACCACTGAGCTATCCTCGAATTGCCCCAAGTCCATGGTTGCTCTTCACTCTTATTTTAAAGAAAAGTCTCTGATGGATTTGTGGCAACCATGAACTACAAATGAGTATTCAATTAGGATAACTAGCGATCAGATAATGCAGCCATATTCGACTAAGAAAGGCATATGCTGCCAATATTACAATGATAACTGTTCAAATCCGCATATCATTATGGATTGAATAGCCAAACTAATTCGAAGAGGGGCTGAATAAAGTTTGCGCTGAAATTTGATATATTTGGTGCTTGTGACATTGCTTAACACAACCTTGTTGTTTTTTTTCGAAATTCTATTTGACTGACTCTAAGTCACAACCTAAATGGTTTCATAAATTTCTAAAGCTGTACTTTCCATTTAATTTCTGATAAATGTTATTAATGGGGGGGTTTTAAGTCCAGTAAAAATTATGGTGTGTGTGCCAAGAAGAGATAAACAACTTTTATATGAGCTGAAAATTTGAAATTTGGCAGAAAGGTAGTCTAATTTCCCCATACATATAGCCAGAAAAATCTAAAAATGGGAAATTTCTAAATAGGGTTGCAGAGAATGGGTAGGATCAGCTATTATAAATAAATTGGATAATATATATGTAGCATTTGTTTGCTAGAAGTGCAAACATATAAGTCGTAAAACAGAGACTTACTCCATTGCATGGATGTCGACCCCAGTTGAACCAGCTACGGACACTACATTTCCAGCCACAAATAACGCGTGTGCCGTCAACAACATGCCACGATAGACTGAGCCGGCACCTCCCCAATATCCATGCGCAAAAAAAACCGGGCCAATGAACTTCAGAAGAAAAGAAGAGACTATTCACCCCAGTGTCCAGGCTGTTCCCAAGTGGTCTAGAAACGTATGGAAGATTCCATCGCATGTGGATATTTCCCCTTGTTTATTCTCTTTGGATTACCATCCCTCCCCGTGTAGTCTCTTCGTTCTGTGCTCCGTGAATTGTGCTGAATGATATATAAGACTGGTTGTGAAAATGATAGAGCACTCTTGGACTTGCATCGGTAATAGTTGGACGAGGCTGAGGCTTCGGTTATTATTTATAAAATGTAAGCAAAATTTTCTTTCGGCATATTTATTTACTTTCTGTCTTCTAAATTCTCTTTCGGCATAATATTAATAATTTCTTTTCTTTTTTTGAAATGATTGGACTCTGGTCACACATGATTAAGCAGAAACTTTAGATAATTTAAATATAGGGCTATTAAATGTCGTGGCATAATTATTGTTTATTTATTTCAAACTTTTTGAGTAATGGTCAAATTTGGTTTGCTCGGTTAAATATTAGATCTTGGAAATATTTATTAAATATTATATCTTGGAAATGTTTAGTAAAGATTAGATCTTGGAAATGTTTATTAAATATTAGACCTTGGAAATATTTATTAAATACTATATCTTGGAAATGTTTATTAAATATTAGATCTTGGAAAGCTTTATTAACTTAAATTAATCTTGTGGTTAACCTTGATTTCTAAGTAGTAAGGTTATAGTTATGAGGTTGGATGCTAATTGTAGGACAGTGCTATTGATGAGATGGTTGGAAAACTTTATAGTAATTTTTATTATTGAATGCAATTCTTTTACCAGGATTAGTGAATATATTGTTGATTAATTATTAAAAGTTTATTGATATTATATAATTGTTTTTATATATGATGAGCCAGTGTAGTACTTTTCAGTTGTGTCACTACAAAATTTGTTTTGAAAGTTACGGGCATTAGGGCCTACTCAAGTCAAATTATTGTGAGTATTGCAAAATGAAGATTCCTGTGGAATTTTAAGATGAAGGTTTTGTATTTACAGTTTTTGGAGACTGATTGAAATAAACAATGACTTCCACGTATGCTATTGTTAACCAAGATCAAGAATTTAATTGTTAATATATTGTTGCTTTCTTAAAGCTAAACTATTGTGTCATGATGAGCACGATTTTTGTACATTATTAATTCAAAAAAGGACTTCTTCCTGATTTGACATGTTGCAAATATTTAATTCAGTCTTTTAATATATGACCAATTCTGTTGACTTCTCGTTTTATGCTACTCTCCTATTACTTATATATCCTTAGGTTTTATAACTTCCCAACTTTTAAGAGTTTTTTTGTTTTTGGTGGGTGGTTCAGGTGTACATTTAACCATTGTTGAGGCTGACCGTCGGGTATAGTCCGCAACCGGATTGGGTTGCGTGTTCTAGATACAGTTGTTGTACTCAGATTTTCATTTTTTTTATAATTCACACAACTCACTCCTATTGCCGTTTTTATTAGTTTATTTTTTATTTTTGGACCCTACCTGTTAGGTTTTGGGCTATGAATTGGGTTCAAATATTAGTATAGAGTTTGTTGGACAGGGATAAATACTAATCCGGATAAAATAATTATTGAAATATGACATTTCTAAGAGTGAGTTGAAGAAAAGAGAGTGGGGTGGTTCTATACTCTTCAAACTAATAGAAATAACAACTTGTCAGTGTGGTAAAAAATTAAAGTGAAAAAAACATTTGGGCTCAGAAAAAAAATAGTTTGACTGTCAAGGAGAAGGACAGCTCCAGCTAACCTAATAAGTCTTAAAATTTAAATTTATAAATTTCGCTTGGAAAAATAGGAGAATAAAGAGTTTAGGGCTTAAAACTACCAACACTAGTAGAAACAACTACTTTCCAGTGTGTTTTAAAACTTAAATTCAGAAGGAAATTGTAGGGATTGGTCCAAATAACTAAAAGAGTCTAACATCTTAAATTTTAAATGAGTTGAAACACTTTTATGTGTGATAAAAAATTTAAATTTGGCAATCATTTATAATTACCCTATCCCACAAGACAAATAAATCAATAAATGTTTAAATGTGAAATTTCATAGTTGAAGAAACAACGGGAAGGGAGGCACAATAGTTCCCAAACTAATGTGTTCACTACAGTACTGCTCTGTGTGGTAGAGAACTTAAATTCGTTAAGCAGGTATAGGGACTACGCCAAATAAACATAAAAATGTGAAAATTTTAAATTTTTTAATGCGGAGATTGCTAAAAATCTCTTAGTATAATAAAATGAAAAACCTTCTCGATATGGTAGAAGTGTGTTACTTTTTAAAGGCAAATGAAAAAAGTACAAAGATTAAAAGAATACAAAAATTAAAGAATATCTTAAAGGTGAAAATAGAGATAAAAATATAAGGATAAATTAGTTATTTTATAGGTGTGACATAACAATTAAAATAAATCAACTGTGGCGGCTTACCTAGGGGACATTAATTCTCTCTAGTAAACCATGAAACCCAATATTATGCATTATATATCTGTAACAGAGTATATTATTTGATTTAAGCTCTCTAGTGAAAAGTAATGTTATTTTTCCCAACATGTTTCTGCAATAATGTATATTACTTCATTTCACTTATTTGATTATCCTGCCTAGGTAAATATTGCGTTGTCTATGTATTTCGTTCGTTCGCGCACTCAGATTGTGTACTAGGTATTAGGTTTGATTATATGATTTGATTTATTTTAAATTCATTAATTGCCATAATTGGTTTGTAATAAACATAGCTAGCTCATGATTTTACAAGGAAGGATTACCAAAATGAGGGAAGCTGGATGTTGAACTTCAAAATTTTATATATTATGACTTGGCATACCTTTGCAAAGAACAAGTCTAACTACTAGTTTAATTATAAACAAGCACAGCAACCTGGTCTCACCTAATTATTTTTCTCTTTAGTGAAAGAGAACAACTCAAATTTCCCAATGATACTCTTTGGACCCACAACAAACTCAAACTCTGGATCATTATATAAATAAACATAAATGATAACACCATATCTAAGATGTGGAACAAATTTATAATGTGAAAATAAATCAAATATCGTAGTAGATAATATTTTCTGGTGGGGGAGTTACTTAGCGATTGATCTTATTTCTAGGTTTGGGACTTGTTATATTATGTTTCGATAAGTAGTTAGAATAGACCTAAACATCGATAAGTAGTTAGAATAGACCTAAACATAGAATTGTCTAAGTGAATTAATTTCAATAATTAGATCATGTTGGAGTAAAATTGCTCACCCCTCAATCTTAACTGTTTATGTATGGTTCTGTTCGGTTATATCGTACCCTATAAACACAATATTCTAGTCCTAGTAATGGAAGCTTAAAACACTTTATATATTCACATAGTGAAATTATAAATATATTTATATAATGTCACTATGTGTATGTATATAAAATATAATTTCTGTATATGTGTATATAATATACATCGAGAAATAAATAATTAGCCTAATAATAGACAGAAAAATAGTTTCTAATTTTCAATACATAAATCATTTGCTCCTTTTATGCTTATAGGTCCACCAAATGCTGAATTCTGTAGCTATTCGTAGGCTATTAGCAAAAAATATTGATTTTTTTATTTAGGTTTGAGGGATTATAAGTAAAGTCAAACCAAGAACAAAAAATTAAAAACTAAAATAAAATAACTGGCATCGGAAAGTTCAGAACCGACTCATTTGTAAAATAGTCGAATAATGATTGGAATAGATTTTAACTGTCTTCCCACAAAAAGCAAAGTAACATAAAATACATTCTTAGTTTTTTCAATGCACCACCGGCATCTATATATTGGTTTACCCAACCTCACTCTGTGGACGAATACAAAAGAAAAATTTTACGCTATTTATCTTCTTTTTTAAAAAAAAAGCTTTGGGTTAATGTAGAAAATTTTACTATATATTACACTCCCAACTGGAAATCTTTTTATATTGACTTTATAAGCCAAAGTAACTAAACCATTATTCTGAGAGTTACTGATTTGGAGGATAAATGAGTGGCAATACACATGGCCTCTACGTCACAGGAAATCCAGTTGAACCTTGACGTCTTAAACAATTTGCTCACTAATACAGGTGACTTAATAATGTTATATACAACTTCAAATTTTATTTATTAAATTGTTTTTAGTAATAACCATTTTACTTAGTTGGACAAGTTATCATTCATTTTAAAGTAAATAAATCAAACTATTTTTAGGTTGTTTTTTTTGCACCACTATAGAGTTTATATTGTATATTTTATAGAAGAACTTATTCGAAACATTTGTGTTATAAACGTTTATCTCTGTAGTTTAAATTAAGAATATATGTGTGTATATATATATATATATATATATATCGCTAACCAAATATGTTATCTATTGCAATTCATTTACACTTAGATGTAGATATTGACGTTTCAAATTATTCATCCATAATATTCATGAAAATCAAAGCTTAAAATATTTTGGTCTTTGAAAATTGTTATCTTTTAGAAGTTGATATTTCTCCAAATAGATGTCTCTAATAACTCATCTCCAATGATTTACCATACTTCTGGAGGTTGAAACCGGTGACATTTATGAAAAACATAACAGAGCTAACTCCATCATTACTCAATAGAAAGAACCAAAATGTGACAGCTATAATAGTTGAGCTACCATTTGAACATTTTTTTAAAGAATTAAATTAGCTACGTTTATTTATTCAAACGGCACGCTATATATTCTTCATATCCCACTTTTTATGGATGGTGACACATTCAAATATGGAAGGTAAACAATGTGATCGATATCAATCTTGTCTTGTCAAGAATTAATTTTTTACATTTTAAAATAGTTTTATCAAGCCAATAATGTGCTATGCCATGGTATGAGTGATTAGTATACTCTGAGAATCCTTGATGAAAGTAAATATGTTGTAAAACTAATGACTAAGTGATGTAGGCACATTCTTTTCGTGTCAAAGTATATATAGCTAATCAAGTTTTGATGAAATGACAGCACTGGTCAGACCCGCGTCTCTTTCACTTTAGACTCTATTGCTTATTAAATACAGGTATGTTTGCGTAAAGGTATTTTCCTAAATGGTACTACATCCTCTCTACAAGAAAATGCAAGTACACCTCTTACTAATTATACCTCCCTAGTCCCTGCACCATTATTGTAAATATGTGAATGGCCCAGATGAGAAGTAAATCACGGAGCAGATAAAAGAAAGTAGCCATCTTGAAATCAACCATCTTACTTAAATACTTACTTTCACTATGGCATTAGGAACATAAACTCCACTGTCACGTTTACAAAAGTATGCCACCTATCCCTATCTTGAGCTATCCAGTCCACCTCATTACACTATGTCCCTATCTTGAGCTAACTGTATTTAGTCCACCCCATTACACTCTATCCCTATCTTGAGCTAACTGTATTTAGTCCACCTCATTAAACACTATCCCTATCTTGAGCAAGTTCTATCCAGTCCATATCCTTACACCCTATCCTTATCTTGAGATAACTGTATTTAGTCCATCTCATTACACCCTATCTTTATCTTGAGTTAGTTCTGTGTAGTCCAACTCATTACAATTTATCTCCATCTTGAGCTAGCTCTATTCATTCCACCTCATTACACCCCATCTCTTTCAGGTACACTATAATGTTATCCTCCCATCTACGTATAGGTCTTCCTAATAGTCTCCTCCCTTTGTATTTATCAGTCAATACCCTGAAAACTGTTGTATATTCTCCCATTCACGCTGCATGTTTAACTACCGTAATCTGAGAGATTTTACTACTCTAGTAATGTATTGTGATGAGTACAGGGTATGTAACACATCATTATGTGGCCTTCTTGACTTCCTAGTATTTGTATCCTGTTTGTAACAAATACCATCCCAAACACCAATTGATAGCATGTTTCACAAACATAGAGAACAACCGGTAAAACTAATTGTATATAATAAGTTTTACATTTCTAGACAGCGGTGATATGAAAAACTTTACCTTTATGATATTAATGTTTTTAAATGTGTATTATAAAGGTACAATATCTGATTTTTATATACTTTTGCATAAAATATAATAATTCTCATTTTAATATAAACGGTTATAAACATAATATTTTGACCCTCAATTAAATAAATGATGAATTGGTTTACAAGCTTACAGATTATTTTTTATAAATGATAATCATATAGTTTATTGGTTCTCAACGGTCATTTCCATAAGTAATATATCCTATGAGATCTCTGATTAGAATAGAAGCTGGCAGCGAGAGTGGGAGGTACCAATACACCAAGCCTATATGTTAATCCTGACCTTTCCCACTACTGATAAACCTGAAAAGATTAAACTGACGACATTGTTTGTGTATCTATTGGTGAGGATTTAAACATATACATTTTTTTAGTTGGATTATCTCTTAGTGCATTAGATTCTCCTCAAAACATAACCAAGATGTTATCTCTATAGTTTTTGTGATATTTTAAAAATAGTATAGGCTAATATTATTGCAAAGAACCTTATAAAAGGCCTTTTTACCTACCATGATCATTGACCTTGCTATATAATAGGTTCCTGGTATGAAAAAAGGCCTTCCGGATGGTAATTAGTAAGAAAATTGGGCTATATCTAAACCCACTTGGGTGTACTGAGGGTAAGTAATTTGTTCTTCCACATGTAATGTTTTCCCAACTCTCTTTCCATGAAAATGTAGGTACATTTCATATAGATTCAACCGCTCTAATCATTTGCCCAATGTTGTAAATATGCAGATGTCCTAACGTGGGGTAAGGCACGGTGCACAAACAAAGCACAGTACAAGTAAAGCATCAAATTGAATTATAATAATTTGGTTATGATGTGATTAGGAGATTTTGCTGTTACTCGGTGAGAGGAGAGCTATTGTAAGGTCCTTATTCTCATGCGGCTCACACGTGTTTCATATGTCTTTGTTGAGGTTCCACACGAGAGGACTAATAGAATTGATACTGAGCCAGAGTAGAAGAAGGAATAATAAAAACCTCATGGGAATACTGTGACACCATATTAAAATAACGAAACCCTTCACTAGATCTTACAGTTACACATTATGGACTAACGATAGAACAAGTTTCGCAAAGATTACTACCCACCTGAAAGTAAACTATATTATGAGATTGGACTAGTTTATTTATAAGAATTAGCTGGAAGAACTCTCCTTACACTCTATAAACATACATATATCAGAACACTGTAATAGAAATAGTAAAAGCAGAACACAATCCATTTGAATAATGAAAAAAACAACTAATTGAGCACGTTGGGCGCCACTCCCAATGTGTAGGAGAAAAGAATAAATATAACAAAAAAATAACTCCATCTCAACTAACCGGCAGTGGCAACGACGCCCCTTTACACTCGGGACCACTGGGTGTGCTCAGGAACATTACCGGATTGTACAATGTAACTAATCTTGAATTATAATAAAATAAAAACATTACTGACAATTGTGTGTTGTTATTATTATTGTTGTTTCTTTCTGAGTCCAAATTCCAATCCTACCTAATAAGGCATGCCCCCTAAATTATAATACTAATAAAAGTATTGTGAAGCAATACTTGAAATAAAAATAAAAATAAAATAAGTTTTAGATTGAATTATAATGACTAAAGCAAATAAAGAGTATTTTAAATTCCTAGTAACACGATGAATATTAATGATGAGCTTGATATCACCCAATAATGTAGTCTGACGATTTCATGTACTAGTAGTAATTCTGTAGTTTGTTATTTATCATGTCTAAATGAAACTCCCAATAATCCTTTCCTGAAAATCATCTCCTATTTTTCATGCTTTTGCATGGCCGAAATTGATGATTCATTTATAATATTCACTTTTGAAAACCGGCCCAAATTGAATCTTCTCTTATATTTTTTCAGTCCTTCTTCCCCATTAAAAAAACCCAACAACAATCACCCAAACATGTTATTTTGCTTTTATTATTAAAAAAAACTCTGTCCTTGGAGAAAGAAATGATTTAAACCTCGCGCATAAAATTTCAGAAACAAAATAAATCAAGATTGAAATAGTTCCGAGATCCACCACTCTTTAAAGCAGATAGCGTTAAAATCACCTACAAAAATAGTAATAAACATGGCCGGATGGCATTTCATGAATTAAAATAAAGAAAGAAAATGTATTAAAATGAAATAAAGGTAAGTAGGTTATATATATATATATACATTGAATTATAATGACTAAGGCAAATAAAGGGTATTTTAAATTCCTAGTAACACGATGAATATAATGATGAGCTTGATCTAACCCTAATATGCAGACTGACGATTTCATGTACTAGTAGTAATTCTGTATTATTCTTCTCTGTAGTTTGTTATTTATCATGTCTAAATGAAACTCCCAATAATCCTTTCCTGAAAATCAGCTCCTATTTTTCATGCTTTTGCATGGCTGAAAATTGATGATTCACTATATAATATTCACTTTTGAAAACCGGCCCAAATTGAATCTTCTCTTATATTTGTTCAGTCCTTCTTCCCCATCAAAAAAAAAAAACTTTTAACAATCACCCAAACATGTTATTTTGTTTTAGTAAAAAAAATATCTCTGGCACAGAAGAAAGAAATGATTTAAACTTCGCGCATAAAAATCCAGAAACAAGATAAATCAAGATTGAAATAGTTCCGAAATCCACCACTCTTTAAAGCAGATAGCGTTAAAATCACCTACCAAAATAGTTCTAAACATGGCGGGATGTCATTTCATGAATTAAAATAAAGAAAGAAAACGTATTACAATGAAATAAAGTTAAGTAGGTTATATATATATATATATATATATATAAATTAATATTTCCATTATAAACAAATATATAATTAATATTTGAAGCTTTAGGAGTTGTGATTGAAATTTCAAACAAATAAATAGTAAAGTTGTCAAAGTTATTACATAGTTGAAAGTTTGAGTCAACTGAATATTAAATTTATATTTTAAGTAAATATTTAAGCAAAAATAACATCACAATAGTATTGACGCCATTAAAAAAATAGACTAATATGATTTTGTTTTTTAGGTAGAACATGTAGTAAGTAGCTTTTTTTAATGATAGCAGAGTTCCATAAAACTTAGAGTTTGGCTCTTCATTTGTGATAAAAGTCGAATTAGACAAATCTAGAATATGCGCTATGGATACAACGGTTTATAGGGCTGAACTTGCAAGAGCTATCAAGAGGAAACAATTTTGGATTACGAAGAGGGCCGAGAAGGGATGGATAGACATTAATACTCACATGATCAAGAAAATAATTTACAAGAAATGTTGCTATTGAAAATATTAAAATAAAAAGGGTATCATAAAAAAAGTCTACGCGAGTAGAGAATTCGGAGGGCCTAAAAGGTTTCAAATTATGTCGAAATCATAATATATCTGGTTGAGAAAGACGTTATCATAGCAAGCAGCAACTAGTTTACGTTGAACGTTTTCCAATCTGAGAGAGTCAGTTAAGATAATATAATTCAAAGCAACACTTACATTAACTATGTTAGCTCAGATTAACCAAAGTATGGTACAGTGTAAAAAAAAATTATAGAGTTTTTACAGAGGTCAAGGTTTCAAAAGAAACTCAAAATATCAATACTCTTTCTAGCTTTTTAATAGGATTTACAAGCAAAACATATTTCTGCTCCATTTCTTGCTACCCATCCGGACTATCCACCTACTTGTACTAATGGAGTAAGTACGAGGAAGATATCATTTAGAGAAAATGTATACGCATTTTCGTGGAGAGAGCGAGAGAGAGATATACCGTCTGAGGGGGAAAACACCCTCAGTACACCCAGCCATAATTCGAACCCTGAACTTCCCAGTCACCGATAAAACCAGACAAGACGATACTGGAACCTTTGAACGCGGGTAAAATTTACATCAATTCTGTAGAATGTCAGTAGCAGGACCACAGTTTGCGAATCTACGGTGGGATCGTCATTTATAAACAGTTACTGACAGTTACTAACCCTACAAGTCAAATCAAGTGATCCGCAGTGGTCACTTTTGATAAATAGTGTTAATATAGCTAAAACAATGATAATGATATGACATTAGTCTAATATTTACCAACAAAAGGGGTCAGTATTTTCTGAACCTAGATTCTAACCACGATACCACTATATTTCCACATTATGATGATAAAAATAGGTGAAGGATAGAGTGGCAGCCCGGATGGTTCTGAGCGCTGAGGAAGAATCAGTGATGGGCAGAATCGGATGAATAGAATCGATTCATTCGATTCTTTCAAAATCATTCGAATGAAAACAGTAGCTGACTTTGATGCGAGCTGGCCGATTCATTCTCTTACCCCACCCTTGCCGCAAGTACAGAGGAAAATCGACCTTATGATTATGAATGTTTCCAGGCTATCTCTACACAGGTCATCATTTCTATTAGGTTCATTTTCAATAAATAGTCCCATTGCTACACAATAATCGACCTTACGCATTCGAATGATTCTAAGGCTAATTTTATACAAATTTTAAGTGATTGTACAGTTTACAATCGAATAATAGCCAAAAATAATTTTAATGAAAATTACAAAATGATTCGATTATTTTGCTACATTACTACGTAGATTGTTCTTTTTCATTTCCTTAAAATTTTACCTTCCTAACTAACTAATCGCATATAGCACGAATGGTTTGAGAGATAATTATTTTAACGTTGACTTAAATTTATTAAGTAAATAAGTATATACTTTTTATGTATTGAATAAAACATTGTCAGGCTGTAATATTCAGATCGTATTATAATTTTATTCACTAAAATAATTTTACGATTGTAAGCTTATATATTTTAGTTATGTTTAGGAGATATTAAAGGGTAAATTATTTCGACTCTTTTAAACACAAAGGAAAACGTATGTTCCTCATTTAATTATCAATCGTACGCAAAAGTATTTATATTAATTGCGAGCTACTTATTTGAGAAATGTGTTCACTTTTTCAGTGTATAGTATTTTGTCGTGGCTGTACTTTGATCTTTGACACTGGCACAAGGAACTAAATGCAGTAATAAAAAAAATGTTGATAAGCAGCAAACGCAAAAGAATGCGTGTTGGGAGATCCGATAGCAGGTTAAAGAGAATAGTAGCACAAAGCAAAATGAGCAAGTAGTAACTACTTTTAGGAATAGTAAATATTCGAGTATTACCGACTCTTTAGTCTTTACTATTTCTCAAAATCATTCGAATGATTCTTTTGATTCATTCGATTATTTTTCAAAGAATCGAATGATTATTCGATTCTTAAGATCATTCGATTATGCCCATCACTAGGAAGAATAGGGTTAGCAAGTTAAAACACGACCAATAGATGTCGTTCTCAAAGCCCTGAGAAGGTAAGGATAAGACAGGTGACAGGTAAGTTTATTCCTTAATTTTTCCTTATCTCCGTACATGTGCAATATTTATCAGCGATAGGAGGGTGAGCCCAACCCTCCTTCTCGGCCTTATTTTCTAACCTTAAGCTAGCATATACATCTTAACCCTCTTATAATTATTCTGACTAAAACTACTTCATCATTATTACACATTTTTACAGTTGAATAGGTTGTTTTTGTCATTTTATTTATTAAGGTCGTTTGCTTGATCGAGCCCTTCGTCCTGGTGCGATCTTTTAAGAGTGTTTAGAACTAGTGGACTGGGTCTCGGGGAGGATAGTGACCTGTCTATCGGACCGCGCGAGGGAGGAGCTCGAGGGCAAAGGGGGTACGGGGTGCCGTGGTCTCGGAACGGTCACTAGAGTCGCACAACAAGGTAAGTCAATAAATGTAATTTAACAGAGTAGGGCTACTTTTCCATCACTATTGTACTAATCGCCAACTACATCCCTTGAATTGGTGCATCGCCAAACAATAAAGAGAAGGCTAGTAAAAAAAATGGGGTCGGGGGGAGGGGAAGATCGAAAATCAAATTAAATACATTATGGGGAAGAAATAAGAATATAAAGAAAGTATTTAACATAATCTTTTAAAAAATTTACACACTCATACAAAAATTAGACAAACCATTAGTGATGTATTAATTAATTATACAGAAATGTATATGAGAAAATCAATTAAAAAATAAATTAGACCAAAAAAAAAAGAGAGAGAACCAGATGAAATGAAATTAAACGAAGAGAAATGACATAAGAAAAAGGCAAATAAGATTAACAAAAATAATATAAGTCTAGACAAAATAAATGGATTATACAAAAACAAAGCACGCTGAAAATGGGTCACATGAATAACACAAAAGAGATAAAACGCAAACGAGAATGAATAGAAAGAGCGGAAGATGAAGGGAGAAACGCAGACACTAAAGCGAGAGAGAACGCAAACAAACGTGCAATATCTAAGAGGAGGTATAGCAGAGAAAGAGTAGTTTTGTGTGAGACAGAATGAGAAAGCAAAATTCAATATCGGGGAAGCCAAAGATGCAAGTAGAACATAGCGCATGTGCAGACACACACGTACACGCCAACATCCCCTTCCCTTCCTATTACCTCCCCATAAGTGAAGCAGAATAGTTCATATTGGATAGAAAATGCTATTTTTCATTTGGGGCAAAAATGTAGATTTGAAATCCAATTCATCTTCATATATTTATACAATTACAGTTACTTAAGTACTTACTCATCAGGGACTCGATAGTTCATCTACGCACTTACAAAAGTACTCCACCCAGCCCTATCTTAAGCTAGTTCAATTCTGTACACCTCATTACACCATATCACGAACTTGTAGTTCTCTGGTCCACCTCATTACACCTTATCCCTATCTTGAGCTAGTTCTATCCAATCCACCTCTGTACACCATATCAGGAACTAATAGTTCTCTGGTCCCCCTCATTACACCATATCACGAACTAGTAGTTCTCTGGTCCACCTCATTACACCTTATCTCTAGCTTGAGCTAGTTCTATCCAATCCACCTCTGTACACCATATCAGGAACTAATAGTTCTCTGGTCCCCCTCATTATACCATATCACGAACTTGTAGTTCTCTGGTCCACCTCATTACACCTTATCCCTATCTTGAGCTAGTTCTATCCAGTCCAACTCATTACACCCTATCCCTACCTTGAGCACCGCGTCTTACTACCTATTCAGGTTATACGGCTATGTACTAATAACAATAATGGGTTAGGGATTAGGAAGGCTTGATGAGATGAGATGTACCCGCATTTGCGTGGAGGGAGAGTGTAAAACCATTTAGGAAAAATCAGTCTCTGCGAATCCGACCGGGGTTGAACGCCGATCTTCTTGTCTTCGGCAATCTAGTCCAACAAGAGATTAGCGCGTTAGACCACACGGCCACCAAAGCGGGTGAATTGAGTTAGTTATAACCGGTCCAACTCGTTACCTATTTCTTTCACGTACATTCTAATGTTATCCTCCCATCTGCGTCTAGGTCTTCCCAATGATCTCTGCCCATTGGGATTTCTAGTTAATACTCTGAACAAGGTTCTAGAATTTCTCATTCACGACATGTCCTGCCCACCGTAATCTGCGAGACTTAATTATCTTAACAATGTCTGGCGATGATTACAGGGTAGGTAATTCATCAGTATGTAAACTCCTCCACTCCCCAGTAACCTCGTCTCCTTTTGCACCAAATATATAGCTAAGTACCTTGTTTTCGAAATCCCTAAATTTGTTTTCGTTATATAAGATA
Organism: Timema californicum; assembly: GCA_902141385.1. Taxonomy (NCBI): domain Eukaryota; kingdom Metazoa; phylum Arthropoda; class Insecta; order Phasmatodea; family Timematidae; genus Timema; species Timema californicum. The sequence continues at coordinate 55,288 of CABFOW010001383.1, read as the reverse complement.
TGAGACCATGTTTTACACCCATATAAAACAACCGGTAAAATTGTTTGGTTTATTTTTAGTTTTATATTCCTTGACAGCAAGAAAGAGGTTATCTACTTACTGACCGAGTTATAACAAGCATTTTCCGACTGTATTATGTTCTCATTTCCAATCTAATATCGTGTTTGATAGTTAAAATGGTTCCTAAATATTTAAACTCTTTAACCATGTCAAATGATATCATCATCATCATGAACTGTTTCCAGCCTGTGGCTGGGTCTGTTTAGTAAAATGCCTCCATCTTCCCCTGTACTTTCACCACTCTCTTACACTCTTCTCTTACTTGCACGCTTGCTGCTAACTGTTTCTCTAATCTTTTCCTTGGTCTTCTTTGCGGTCTCTTCCCTAAATACTTCATATCCATTAATCTTCTTGGAATCCTCTCCACTTTCATCCTCATTACGTGCCCATACTATCTCATCATAGCTTCCTCTACTACCTCATGTAACCCCTTTACCTCAACTCTAGACCTTACATCTTCTTTCCTAATCCTATCCCTTCTGGTGACAGCTAGTATGCTCCTCAAAAACTTTATTCGCATGACCTCCACTTTCCTTGTTTTTCTTTTATCCAGAGTCCAAGTTTCCTCTGCATATGTTACTATGGGTATGAAGTATGCTTTATACAGCACTTCCTTAAATTTAAGGGCACTTATCTTTCCATAGTAGGTCTCTTACACACCTGTAGAATACCTTTACTTGCTGTCCTTGTCTCACTACTTCTTCTCTGCAACCCCCTTTCGCCCCAATCAAACTACCCAGATACTTTAGACTCGATACAGCTTTCAAATTTACTCCATCCAGTCCTATCACCTTTCTTGACCTTGTTCTCTGCCTTATCATCACCATTACTTCCCTTTTTGCCATACTAAATATCATTCCAAACTTTTTAACCACCTCATTCTATTCCTGTACTTCCTTTTCATTTTCCTCCCATGCCATAAAGTCAGCTGCAAACATTATTACTTTCATTTTCTCCTCACCCAATTTGCCTGCCACTTTATTAACTATAATTTATATCCCCAATTCAAATAGTAATGGTGAGAGAGCACTTTCTTGCTTGACTCAATTTTTTTGATTGAAACGACTCTTTCCACCCTCTTTCCGTATTTACACAGCTCACATTGTTATCATACATATTCCTTACTCTCATTTCCACTACTCTTTATACACTCACCTCCTCCATTGCTTTCCAAATTTTCATAATATCCACACTATCATATGCTTAAATATCTACATCCGTAAATTCCATTAACAGATCCTTTCCAAACTCATACTTCTTCCATTAACTGTATAGTTCCAAATATTCAATCTATCATCGACCTTTTCTCTCTGAGCCCATGTTGCTCTTCTCTCCATCTTCCCTTCACGCTTTTCCTCATCCTCCTTTCCAGAATCTTTTTGTACATTTTCGCGCATTGACAAATCAGTGTTATGCCTCTATAATCTTCACACCACTTCCTATCCCCTTTTTTAAATATTGGTAATATAATACCTTTTTGTCCAATCCTCTGGCACTTTCTTCTTCCTCCACACTTCCCTTGCTACTCCTTACCACCAATGTAGATCCAGTTCTCCTGCTGCTATCATTTACACCGTGAGTTCGTCCACACCTGGTGATTTTCCCTTAATCCTTTAATAAGCCTCTTCAACCTTCTTCCGGGTTAAGTCCATTACTTCCCCCTCAGGGTTCAACAATCTCTCAAAATATGATATCCACAGATTCTTTATCTCTTCATCCCTTTCCATTATCCTTCCTTTTTCATCCATCATTCGGACCTCTTTCCTATTTTACCTCCTCATTTGGCTCACTTGACTGTACGTTTTGCTCCCTTCCACATCAGACTGTAGCACCTTTGATTGCTCTTCCATCGATGTTTTTCTTCCTTCTCTTACTATATTCTTTGCATTTATCTTTTACTCCCTATACTTATCCTTGTCTCTCCTGTTCTTTTTATGAACCAATCTGCAAAGGTTATGTTCTTGTCATTCACTGCTTACTTTACCTTTTCGTTCCAACATGGAGTTTCCTTCCATCTTCTCTTTCCACTAGTTCATCCGCGTATCTCCTCTGCCACTTCCACCAATCCCTTTTTGAACCTTTGCCACTCCTCTTCTTTTCAAATTATATGTTCGCAGTAATTATGTTTAATATCTTACAGCAACAAAATGTTATAAAATCAATTCTGTATGGCTAGTTTTCTCCCCCTTCCTTAATATTGCTCCTTTTAAATTAGCTTTGTCAATCAAACACAAATAGGCCATAACTTCCCAGATAAATTTTGTTTGTTTCTTAAATACACAACTTGTGTGATTATGTCGTATATTTTGAAGCCTGATTCGGAAAGACCAGCAAATTAAAATGATGAAATAAAATTGTTTCTTGGGTTTTGTGGAAAACATAATGAGATACCATGGGCATACAAAATATTATGTGCAACAAGCTATTTGCGACGTAATTTTTAAAGTAGATAATGGCTACTTTGGAACTTATGGGTACAATGCTCAACAAACTCGTGCGGCTCCCATGCCTCAACTAACTCGTGTAGTTCCCACTGTATTGATTATATCACCAAAGATGTCTGTAATCCCTAATCAAATAACTCCACCTCTAACATCTCCATCTGAACAATCTCCACGCAGTAATTTGTCTAATTTCAATTTCAGTTAATATATTTCATGTCTCATTGTTTATAAATATATTTACCGATATTGAAACTAAGTAAAAGGGGAGTTTTTTTATATGTTTTTGGAAAATAAAATACAACCTACCTTGATGTGCCCTTTTAATTCACTGATGATCTCCTTACAAACTTTCGGTACAAATTTACTGATGACTTGCTTCGATATTATGAAGAGGTAGGCCTATTGCAAGTTTATGAATCTGTCTCCAGTGGCTAAGAATCTCAAAGTATGTGCCACCTCTTCTTGAACTGATTTAGCTTTTCTTAATTTTGTATATCTTGTTTTAATATTTGGCCCCATCAAATTTAGTGCATATTCAAAGTCAATCAGTGACATACGAGTGAAGTCTTTTAACTGCCTTCTAATTTCTTGGAAATTAAATCAGCATTGTTTCTTCTTTTGTAAAATTTAATCTACCACCAACGACGGAGAGTTTGTGGTCCTCAATTAGGTAATCCACCAATATGTACGCAGCACTTGCAACTAGCCCCTCAAACGACACTATCGCAAGTCCTCAGAGCGAACAGTACAGATAGACTACTGTTCGGGTAGGCATTCGTGGACTGTACAATTTGCGAAGGTTACGGCAACCAATGCGTTACACGTTGAAGCTTCATAGTGAGTATCTAGCCCAAGGAAAAAAACACAGTCAGTACTCAGGATTCGAGCACCGATTGACAACCTCGGCACAAAGCAAATTAAATGGACTTGGCGAGAATAAGACTAGGCGAGCTTCCTTCACTTTCCATGACCTGGGACCTTAGTGAAACATATACTATTATTTGGTGGTAGTGTTTGAGTGCTGGAGATGCTGTGAGGTGTTTTTTTTTGTGAGGGTAATTTAAAAATGAGATAAAATGTTAGTTACCTCTACAATTACCCGTAGTCGAGCATATGGCGTATCCTCGCAAAAATGTCTTATGAGAAGTGATACATTTAAAACTTTAGAACTTGTAAGATAAAACGTAATTTTATGTGTAATATTATATTTAATAAATTAGAAAGTATTCAGTCGATAATATTGAAATATTTACACATTCATCTATCTAAAGCAAGTTATTAAGTCGAATATAAAAAAATCAAACACTTGAAGTAAATAGGGTGGACAATTTAACACATCTAATTTCATCAGTTAAAATAGCTTTTAAGGAAAATAAAAAAAAATAGTTTTTGAAATCAAAACAAAATTACAATCAGTTTTGTTGAGAAAAAAAGTTTTGTTTTGTTTATAAAAAGTTACTTTGCACGATTCCCCTAACCTGTTTAAATAAGTAGAATGCCATAACATTAACGCAGTCTTCCATAAAGTCATATTTTAGTGTTTGAAGCATTATAAGCATTAAATTTATAAGCGCTTAGTGTTAAATTCAGTTTAACAAGCTATGTATAAACATTAATTAGTGACGCTAATTAATTTAAAGTTGTTTTAGCCTCTTTCATAGTATCACCTTTAGTAGTTACTCTTTGTGCCACAAGGTGAGAGTGCTGTACTATATAAAAAAAACTACAACTAGGAAAAGAGAAATTCTTGAAATAGTAGGAAAATGTTATTGAAAAGATAACTTTTATTTTGTGGTAGTAATAATAAATATGCAGGTCAATGACAAGTCATAGATTGTTTAATATTTTTTTATTTAGGATTGTTTCCTCCAACTCTCTGGCAGCCATTACATTCCACCCCCTACTCAATTTTTTGATATAAAACATAAATATGAACAATACACTTGTGGTAAAATGTTAACTACGTTTTGATTACAAACATGGACTTATGAATTTTTCCATGGGCCTACCTGCGAATTAGATATAGCATTACTGTAACGAGTTATATGTAACGAAGACAAGCATATGGGGTAACACTTACCATTTGCCCTCATTCTAGTCAAATATACCTTAATGAAATAAAGAGGTCAAATAATTAATACTGTTTCTGATATTAAAGTTCTCGGCATTTCGACCTTTAAAGAAATAGCTTGTTGAATTATTGTATTGTTCATAACATAGTAATTCTAGTTGAGTTTGTATAAAACAAATATTATGTTAATATTGCCATTTCTGATTAGGAAGGTCAAGTCCATTATTGAGACATTATGCTTTGTACGAAGTATCTGACTAATATATTTTGCCAACTTGCTTAACTAACGACGCGATATGATACATTTCGAAGTCTTAGACATTGCTCGCCATAGCCTATGTGTTTATATGTATATATTGTCATTGAAGATCCACTATATTTGTGCCAAATAAAATACAGTGATAATTCTCTTGTAACTCACCGACCATTATTACTGCCGGTTACATTATTTAAACATGTAGAGAAAATAGGCCTATTGTAATCGTGAACAATTTTTATCTCAGGATAAAAATGTTTATTGGTGTTTTATGGGCCCCCAAATTAAAAATGTGGGTCTTAGTTCTGTCTCTACCCATATCTGGGGATACAACATAGATAGTTTGATGGATTTAGTTCAAATTTGATATCTATAATTATGCTATATGGCCTTAACTTTAAGTGAAATTGTGATTTTGATTATTTCTTTAAAATTAAAGATAGTTTACTGATACATTTTTATAGTAGTTGTCTTTTAATTTTCTTAAAATGTATATGTCTGTATGTTTGTTTTAGCAAAGAAAATCAATTTAAAAATAATTTACTAAGTGATTTGAAAATATTGTCTTGAGCCTTAATAGTTCAGATGATAAAGTTTGTACGATTGTGTGTTGCCATTTATTTGAGAAATAGTTTTACCACTTGAAGACAGATAAGTGGCATAGGAACAAATAATAGTTTTTTAATACTATGGCCAAATATTGTTGTTTACCATTCTCTATCCTGATCAATTATTGTGCGGTGTTCTATAATGTACCCCATTACCCCTATTCCCTTAAGGTCATTTGACAATTGGGATTACTTAGATTTTTTTAGTATATACTATCTTGGCAGGGAATTTAACATGGGGTGTAGGGGGTTATTTTGGAAAATATACCGAGTATCAATGTCTCAGCCAATGCCAACAACACCAACCAAGTAAGAAAGCCAGCGTCCACTTTATCTGGTTGTGTCATTACTTGGGATTATCTGACCCATTGCCTCGGCCGGGAATATAATGTTCTGCTAGTCGGCCTGTCTCTACATTTGGTAAAAATAATAATGACACGCAAAATTCATGACCCCTTGGAAACTGAAACTGAACTGTAATGATTTGAAATTAGTGAATCAGTACTTATGGCTTATAATAATATACACTAGTTAAAATTGATCAGCAAGTTTTTTTTTGGTCGAATGACCTTAAGCAGGGATGTAGGAACGTTTGGGTTATTTATGGGGGAAAGAAGAGGACTAATGGAAAAATTAGCTTTTCTTGTCATTTTTGTACATACAATAAATGATTTTATGATTATTTTATCGTATTTTGAAAATATTTAACTGAATAAAATATTTTCATCAACTGCGTGACTGCATCATTGTAAAATACTTGTTTACCGTTATGTTCAATCTTATGGTTTAGATTCGTCAGTCGCCATTTTGAAGCTATGTTCGTTAGAAATTTTTGTGAAAGTGGTGTTAATATTTTTTTAAGTGGAATAAAACTATAAATAAACTTTTTGTCCAACCTCAAATAAATATATAAATAATATTGGCCGAAATTACTGTGGTTAACTATCACATTAATATATTACCATCTGTTTTCATTACAGTCATCCTAAGTGATAGATGTCAGCTGTTGGCGTAGTGATATATTAGGGATTACTTCTAGTAACATTTCGAGCTGTCATCCAGGTAAACTTAGCTCGTGAATGACTTATAGGATCAAAAACACCGTGGTGAAGAGGGGGAGGGTGGGGGCTGGTATTCCAAGAACCCCCCCCTTTTTTTTCCGTTCCACACATCTCTGTCATTGAACAAAAAAATGTCCAACCCCCAGAGCTTATGATTGTAAATAAAATCAAGAGAGAAAAAAATAAGCCCACACACTCGTTGTGAGTTTTCCCTAAAACACTTATTTTATTTCAGATGTGATTTATCGAGTGCTTTTGAACTAAAATGTGGGTCAATTAACGTTTTTTTTTTGGAACGCGGATTGTTTGCTGGCGCCGTACAATAAGGACGCCAAGGTACAACTCTTATTAAAACACGCAACCACCAGATTAAAATGAGTCTTACGTAAATAGAACGCCGTTCGAATGTTAATTTGTTTCAGGCAAAACACATCAGGTGCGTGGGTTAAGAAACAAAATAGTCCTCGTGGTTACAAAGTTTTACAAATAAACTGCTCTGAAAATGATATCACAGATGTTTGAAAAATATTTTAATTTATAGTTAACAATAATTATTTATTCTTAAATATTGTCAAATACTTTAATACAGGGATCGGCAATAGGTCGCGGCAATTTTCAGTAGATCGCGTAAGAAAACTACATTGTTGCGAAAAGGCAAGTTTAACTTGCATTATTGCACTATGGTACAGCTTATAAGATAGGGCCATAGTGTAATCCGTCAAGGTAGGACAGATACCTTTGAGGCTAAATGGAGTTTACATTTCATTTATTTTATGTCACCGGCTACCCCCTCCTATCATAAAAAGTTACCAAATTGTCCGTGTGGGCCTATAATGAGTCAGCATGTGTTGTGGCCGAGGGTGGGGGTGAGTGGATATATAATTGTGTGGGTTTGTAATTGACATCCGGATTGGGTTTTATGTTTTTTATATGTACTACTATATCTATTACAAAATAATATATTGATAAGAAATATTATAAAAATATATAGAAAAACTTAATAGATTTGATTAGATCTCGTGACAGAACGAAGTATGCAAGGAATGCTTAACCAATGGTCTGACCGACCTCTAGGTGAACCTACACGGTTGAAGAACCCCAGTACCTTGGGCTCAATGGCAGCCCTCCAATGCAGACACTGGTGATCCGGCGTCCTAGCCCACGTAGTACCAAAAACGGGTAGAGTGACTCCCTAGACTCGATGGAGATTAGTCAGCCTTGTTAGATGGGTTACACTACTTTTATTTTGCCTTCTGGCCTGGTTTACCGTGAGGAATGCTGACACACTGTTTATGTTGTAACGCATATGGTCTATTTGTTTACTAGCTAATCACTACACCTTGCAATACTCGTTTTATCATTCACAATCCAGAGCACAACAATATTAAACAAACACCAGCCTCAAATTAGGCCGTATCAATTACACTAGTGGGGGTTTTCTTTGAGATATTCGAACACACTTTGAATATCTTAACTCCCTCCCTACTATTTAGAAAACTTTCATTTTTTCTCCTGCTTGTTTAAATTTTATATTCACAAACTCTATTTATTAATTATCACTTGTCCTAGTGTCAACTAAACTGATTGACACTAGTCAAACACGCTGGGTCAGCTTTCTGCCTTTTGCATTGTTTGTTTACCTTCGTAAATACATAAAATGAGGTTATAGCAACACCAAAAATTACTACACTTGAAAAAAACATAGCTGAAAACAAGTAACTTATTAAATGCCTTTCTTCAACTTTTGTTTTAGCTTGGCTAATTAATTCAAACCCCACTGTTGAACCACTAGACATTACATAGTTGTCCAATTCCTCCTGTAAATGTGTATAATCATCCAAATTATAAAAATTAAAACTCTCTCTCTAAATCATATTTTTAACTCTGGGAATAAAATAGCGTTCTACTGGCTCTTAACCTTCAACCTGCCCCGATTAATGGCAAGAAATTGAAAAAACAACATCTATTAGATCAAAATCTGAGACATTTACAACTCCTCTTGTACGAGTTAAGTTTTAGAGTTTGAAGGAGTGGCACTTATACTTTCTTTACAAACAAAAGTGACCTCAGTATGTTCTGGTACAGCATACAACCATAATGCTATCTTTTTAAAAACAGGAATTTTAAACTGCTTACTTTTCTTTTACAGTACCTACTTCACTCTTAGATATAAATAGACTGAAAAAAATCAATTTTACACATTGCCATCCAACACCATTAAATTATTTGGACAAATAACAAAAGTATGCCCTTTACATCCTAAAAAATTATTCTGATTCAGTGATTTTAAATATTTTCTGTCTTTACTCTGTGCATATAACTGTTGATAATGTCCAATATAATTTTGGGCTAATCTGGTAACGAACCTGGTATGGTTTAATATTTTTAACTGCAACCCTTTCATAAGGTTTAAGGCTCGATTGGTTCTTATGATCTACTAACAATTCATCTTATTCCTGATCTAACCTTTCCTGTAACACGGACAAATCTTCGGGATCCTAAGTCCCGAACAAACTTTCGAGGAGCTTTCCTTCTAGATCAAACAAAAAACGATCTTTCTCTACAATACGTCTTGGCTGGCACCAAGTTGATTAGGCTACTTAATTCTGCTCTAAATTTATGGAAAACTTTCCTTGGCTGCTCTAGAGAATTTTGGAAATTACTCTAGCCAGTAACATTTTCATTATTTCCGAAAAATAATTTTGTTTCTAAATGTTGAACAATGTTTATTGAATCTCCTAAATGTTTATGCTCGTCTAGCAAAGGCTTTATGATAAAATCCAAAACTATTTGAGAGCTATCTTCTGATAATACCATTTACCATGTATATTCCAACGCTGTCCCTGTATCTGAGGTTTGACCAATAAATTGGATCTTGTTAAGACCAAACCAAAGATCCTTTCAACAAAAGTAATAAAACAATTCCCTCAAAAATATAATTAATTCATATAATAATGACAATAACAGAAATAATTAATTTAGCACAATAACACAATAACAAAATATACAGTTGGATTTTTCTAATACAAACAGTAACAAAGAATTACATTTGATTTTTTTTTCTAACATCAAGACACAGCAGTTTCATTGCACTTGCACATTTTTCTCTCCTTTTTTCTTAACGAAAAAATATTTTTTACGCACTCAAACTTGTTGTAAATCTGCCTAAGCGGCCTCAGCACATATTTATGAAAAGGTGTCTTAGAGTGAGTGGGTTCCTATTGTGTTGCCTCCGAGGCTCCTGGCTGATAGATGTGTTCCTCGGTCTACCTCTTGGTAGAATCTCTCGATCTGTGGACAGAACTGGGATAGGATTCCTATACACAAAAGGTTTCAGCCTTCCTACATTAACTGCCACTGAGCGATAAGGAAGCTGGATTCGTACTATAACCTTACTCAGGACCTCTAAATTTTGGTAGGGACCGGTGAATTCTGTCAAGAATTTCCTAACCTGGTTCTTCGTCAAATAGATCAAATCTCCGACATGGTATGTAGGCCTCGTTGGTTTCACCCTCTTTTAGAGTTGTTCTTGAAGTTTAATCTTTGTAGTTTAGTCCGTTCTGTTTCTTCAGTTGATGTCCTTAGTAGTTAAGTTGGTGGCTTTGCCACTCTTGAATTTCTTCCTCGCACGTCTAAAGTAAACTACTTACGTGATGAGCTTGACTTTCTCTAGTTGGATCGTGTGTTCGATAAGTACTTTTTTAACTTCGTCCCTGAAAAATTGTTTGTTCTTTTCCTAAAATTGTCCCAATTTTCTTATTTTGTGTTAGCGGTACGATGTTCCTATTTTTTTTATAGAAAATAATATCTTCCATAGCGGTCTTCTTGACACACATACTGATGGGTTTTTTTTCCTGCCCTCATAGTTTACGTGATTTCTCGTGGCTTTTCCTGGAACTGCGAGTCTTCGGTTCGCTCTCCACTCGTTTTCTTCCAAAGTCGACTCCCCGTTGGCTTCTCTGACGTCGCTTTCCTTAATCAAATGCAACTTTGCAATTTTGTGGTTCCTGGGTATTCAATCCCCATACCCCCTAAGCCATTCTACCTTACGGGTATCTCTGGGTACTTGTGTCAACGAGCTCACACTGGTGCTCCACTGCACACACTCTTGTTGATCGTTTAAAAGTCACCTGTATACCTGGCTCGACCAATTAAATACATATTTACCCCTAATCTTCTCTCTAAGCCTCTCTGGCAATCTCTCAAATAGCCCTTCGACTTTCCTCGTGCCTGAACACCGATCTCACCAACAGCTTAGAACACCGGGATACGAACAGCCTTTATAACACAGACAGGGTTAAATACTCTCTTTATAGCAAAGTTTGTCCTTATTGTCTCCTTAGATTAATCTATTATTGACTGAGTTTATAGTCAGGAAGTCTAGGCCTCATATGTCATCATAACTCGCATAGGTCCGAGATTTCACCACCTGAAATGCGACTCTATGGGTTTTCTTACCTATCTCTAAATCCACCATAACCCCTCCAAAGTTCTGCGTTTTTAGACCTAATAAGCCCGAAATTTCAAATATCAGCTTTGACATCTTCGTGGACTCCACACTTTTTAGCCATATTATAGAAATTTGTGCCCCGCTATCTACTAGAAATCAATATTTGTTTCCCTTGAAATACACAAACTAATACCAATTTACTAGTGCATTCATCTTCTTTTACCGACACCGTAGGGATAATTCTATTGGAGGAACGTAGTTCGTGGTTTCTCCGACCTCTTTCTCGTTTGGGTGATGGCTCACTTCCCCATACACTGTCTCGCTGGATGCCCCATTTTAATGCGTTAAATCACTGCCTTCTGTCCATTATGGGTGACTGCTGTCTCCCCTTAATGGATCTACAATCTCTCATTACATTACCTTGCTTTTTACACTTGAAACAAGGCTTCTCTTTATCTATGGTAATAATTCTTTTACGGCTGTTTTCTTCCCACTCTTTAGGTTGATGATCCGCTTCCACAATGCCTATCGCCCTTTCTACTGCATCTCTGAACATCTTAGGTTTTGACAAACTTGTAGATTTACTTAATTCTCCTAAAAGTCAATCTAAAAAAGAATCTAGGGCTCTTTGGTCAACCTCGAATTTAGCTACTTCGTTCCGGAATGGATAATCTCCTAATGTGTGCGTATTGACGTTAATTCTCTTAATCCTGTCAGCAAAACATTCTACACTTTCTACCTTAAGGTCCCTAATTTTGGTCAGATGTTTCCTAAAAAGATCGGCTTGTCTGCTTCTCCCTGAACCTATCCACTAAGGCTCTCTTCAATCCCTCGAAACTGTCGATTTCTCAACAACTTAGCTCTGAAATTGCAAACTCAAACGTCTCTCCTCTCAACCGTAGTTTAAATACAGCCCTTAGTTCTACATCTGACCATCCAGATATTATTGATGCTTGACCTATTTTCTCAAAAAACACTAGGATGTTGTCTTCTGCTCTCCCATGGAACACTGGAAGTCAGCAACAATGTGAAATTCCTAGCCATCCATATGTTCATTATTACTCTCATTCTTCCAAGCCGCTTCTAATCTAACATTATCTGCCTTAACTCTATTCTGGTCCCCTGCTAGTTGGTTAATAGCTGTTTGTAGGTCAACCTTCACTCCCACAACGTCAACTAAAGGCATGATAATCGTTTCTAAGAATTCCTAACATTGTTCTCCACTGCTCCTCTATGCAACTGGTTATGCACCACAGGTGGTTTGAACCTTCTCTGAGTCCCGGTATAGAGTCCTCTTTCCTCCGACATGTACCTATCGTTGCATGACGCGGTTCTTTTCCAAAATCTTTTAATCCCGAATTGGAATTGGATCTCTCAATAGTAATATTGTACTATTTTTATGTTATTATTAAAACCTATAAAGCCACTTCCGACTACCAAATATCAAAAACCTAACTAAAAATCTCATTTCTGACACCAAGTGTCACCACCCCTTAGATTCCTTAATATGAGCCTATGATTGTCAGGATGGGTTGTGTCCTAGGATGGAGGGCGGGGGAGGGGGGATGAATATATGAATGGGTGGGATCGTAATTGACGTTCGGCTTGGGTTTTTATGGTTTTTATTTGTACCATTATATTTATTACAAAATGTTATGTTGATAAGGAATATTAAAATATATGGATAAACTGTATAGATTCATTTAGAGCTCGTGACATAACAAAATATGCAAGGAATGCTTAACCAATGGTCTGACTGACCTCTAGGTGATCCTAAACGATTGATGAGCCCAGATACCCTGGGCTCGACGGCAGCCCTCCAATAGAAGCACTGATCCGGCGCCCTAACTAACGTAGCCCTAAAAATGGGCAGGGTGACTCCCTAGACTCGATGGAGATTATTAATCCTTCTGGCCTGGTTTACCGTGAGGAGTGCTGACACTCTGTTTATGTTGTCATCGCATATCTTCTATTTGTTTACTAGCTAATACCTTGCTATATTCGTTTTGTCATTCTCAATCCATAACAAAACAATACTAAACAAACGCTCGCCTCAATTTATGGCGAATTGATTACATTTATGTATCCTCTATAAGTATTGAAGGGAATATTGAATTTAAGGAATAAATACAAGATGTATGACTTGTAAAGTTGGGAGAGTAACAACATCATAAATAAATGGTACGGAAATCCACACGGACTTTCTCGCTCTATTGTTTAAAAATGGAGATATTTACCCAAAACTCGTAACATATGTGAAACGAAATAATATACACTAGCAAACCCAAGCATAAATTGCAATATACTTACACACACAAAAATGAGTCCCGGTTTTAAATTTTATAATTTTATTTTTAAATAATTAATGTCCTCATTTGTATGTTTGGACCGATTAAAAAAAGATCAATATTGGGTCCACAAGGGTCAACACTTCGTATTAAAATTTCAACTTCTGGTTAAAATTTTCGACATTTTATTAGATGCTGCAAATCTTAATGCCATCGCATAGCTATTAAATTCCTCATTTATAAATTTTTACCAATAAAAAAGGTAAATATTGACTATTTAGTCTAAAATTGAGATAGATCATTGCTGTACAAACATTTCTCTTAAGAGGTTCAAGGAAAAATAACAAACTTTTTTGAGAGACTTACTTGTATTTAATTACTCTATGGCACTGGAGAATTATTGCGTTAAGACTTTAGTATCTCTTTACAACTAAAGCTTACAAAATTGTATTAATATATTTGCCAATATCTCAGAAAGTGTTGGTTTTATACAAAATGTTATATCATATAATTTTTATTTTTATTTTTAATAAAACTAAAATTTTGCAATGATAAGTTATTTAGTATCTCGAATAGAAGCGGAGATACGGATGTTTCTGCTTCTGTAAAGTACCCTAAAAGTAATTTTTATGGGAAAATGAAAATAGCAAATTTATAATCTTAATCAACGCCTAGGCACGAATTTTAATCAAAATCGTTAGAGCAGATTTTAATAAAATAGATTTTTTCTCTTTTCGCCATTTACTACCCTTAATTTTAGGGTTAGATATCCAATTCCAAAAACTCCTCGGAGCAACTCTATGAAAACCCTAAATACAAAGTTTTATCCAGATCGGTAAAATAGTTTAGGCTCTAGTTGGAGGTACAGATAAACAGACGGAAATTCAAAAGCTACTTTTTCGGATTTGGAGGCCATGAAACGTCGACATTCATCAAAATCTCGAGTTCAATTTCTTTGACGATCACAATACTTTCTCTACCTGTAAGATAGCGAGAAAGTAAAAAGAATCAAAGGTAGAGTAGAGAAACGAAGGGTGATTGCGGGACCTTTGATCAATGTAAAAGTCGATCGTGGCCAAAAAATGTTGTCGACCCCTGCAGTTTAACACAATAAAAAAAATTGGTTCAGTCCATAGCTCATTTACTAAGTGCAATCTCTTTTAAATAATAAGGTTATCCTCGATAACATATGTAAGACAAATATGGACAAGCCAGTAGAGTGTGCGAAGTCCCATTTTTCAATTTAAAGCGAGATAAAATATAATAATCTAATATTAAATTATTCTGAATCCGAATGGAAGTTCAAATACTAAAAAAAGTGTATGTTTGGGAAAAGTACTATATTTTGCATGTAAATGTTATGTAAGACTTAGGGCATTAAATATAATTTACAAATTGTTGTATTACAAATATGATTAACATCTTTAGCTCTAAGCTGATAAATCAAGTTACTATCACAAAACTAATTTTAATTAGTTTATATTTTTGCGGGGTGAACATTAATTTGTGATTTATATAACAGCAGAAAACGATATAAATTGATCATAAAGGTGTATTTTAACTTTCAATAGTTTTATTGGCAAATATTTGTAACGGTCGAAGCCAAAATTAAAAACGAATTATATATATATATGTTGAAGTTGACGTAGAATCGAGTCTGAGTCAAACCATATTAAGACCGTGTGCCCAACGATGTGAGGCACTATTATTATTTAGGAACAATCGTCCTGGACATGAGGGAGATCGAAGGGTGGCCATTGTCTCCCAGTGCACAGAGCCAGAGCGAGTGATAGCAGATCTGGCGGTTATGTCAAGTGAAAAGCGCGGGCCTTGGAACAGAAAGGAAACGCACGCACTGGTGCGTGACCCCAATTCATATCGCCGAGATAGTTGCTTAAGAGCCCTCATTGCCCAGTACGATAGCATGCGCTCGTTGTACGCACGGCTGAAATATTGCGTCAGTATTCAATTTATGTGTGCATGCTACTATGTATCCTATTGCTTGCTATGGGTGTCTGTAACTAAGATAAATTTAAGTCCCCGGTAAGAGGGTGAGTTTTAAGGAAATGCAGCATAATTGCCTGGAGATGAGTTTAATAACCATAGTGAGAATTACATAATAGTAAATCTTTCTAGACTCATCCAACCGGGATCCAATATCGAGTGTAGTTGAGTTTTTAATTGTGTTAAACATCTTAATGCCCGCCCGGGCTAATCGCATACTTACACTACTAGAGTAGGGATGGGGAAGGTAGAATTTAGAGGACGTGTACCCACAGTAGCGTGGAGGGGAGAGGGAAAATATTTAGTAAAAACAGCTAGATATACCTGCTCGGGATTCGAGCCACAACCTCTTCATCACCGGGGAAACCAAACTAGACACAACTTATGCCTTAATTAGCGTGTCCACTGATGGGTGGCATTTGGGTATTTAAATTAAATATGAAATGGGTCCATCTAGTTTAGATTCTTCTCCATTTTTACTTTCTCGCTTTCTTACAGGTATAGAAAGTATTGTGATCGTAAAAAAAAATCGAACTCAAGATTTTGATGAATATCGACGTTTCATGACTCTCCGAATCCGAAAAAGTGTGTCCACACTTGCATGGAGGCATAGCGGAAAACAATTTAGGGGAAAACACCCTCATTAAACCCGACCGGGATTCGAACCCCGATCTCCCTGCCATATATCAAATAGCTCATATCCATTACTAAACATGGCTAGACGTAAGTTTATATCCTCAAGGGAATACCAACAGTTATTGATACATGGATGGCCGCAAGTAAGAAAGTTTAATGTGCATTAGTTGACCCGGGGAAAGCTTATGATTGGGTGAATAGGAGTATTTTATGGCATGTTCTTAGAGAGTATGGTGGGGATTGACGGAAGTAAAGCGTGCGCTAGTGTGGATGCAGCTTTTAGCGAATGGTTTGACATTGAACAGGTTGTGTTATGTCTCCATGATTGTTTAATGTATTCATGGATGTGGGATACTTGTGAGGAATCGGTTGGTGTACAAATTGACAATGTGAATGTGAGAGGGATGTTAAATCCAGATGATGCCGTGTTAATGGCCGAAAATAAAAGTGACCTGCAAACTGTATTACACAATTTGAATGTGGTAACAGGTGAATGGAAATATAAATGTCTCCAAAACTAAGGTGATAGTTTTTTATAAGAAGAGATCAGGAAATGATTGCCACCTTATAATCAATGGAAACCGTTAAAAGGTGCGAATGATTTTGTGTATCTGGTCAAAATGTTCTGTAAAAATGGAATGATATATGGTGAAATCGACAGACAGGTGAATTCATCTCGGAGAGTAGCTGAATGTATGTGGACTAATGCAAAGAATTAAGTAGTATCGAAAGAAGCAATTATGTCAGTGTATAAAAGTGTGTAACACCAACATTGTTTTATGGATGTGAAGCGTGGGTTTGTCAAGAGGAACACAAAAGCAGGGTGAATACAGTTGGAATAAGATATCTAAGAAATGTATGTGAAAAAACTCGTATGGACTGAGTCGGTAATGACTGGTGCTGGAGTGCGGTTTGAAAGGGAATCCAATATTGCAATGTGAAAGAAGCGTCTTACGTTGGTTTGCGCATGTTGAGAGGATGAGTGTGGCTCGAATGATGAAGCAGATCTATGAAGGTAGATTGTGTGGATCAAAAGTAAGTGTTAGGTCATTGACGTGGTTAAATGTGGTAGACGAATGTGTAAAAAAAAGAAGAGAAAACTAATAAGAGTTTCAATAATTAAAAAAAACTGTATGAATCGATGTATGGATATTGTTGAAGCGAAGAAAGGATACAAGGGTAGGGAGGGAAGTGTGGATAAAGTTTGTGAGGATGGAATAAGTAGGGAGTTATTGTTTTTTGAACTATATGCCAGTGTATTGCATACCCCATAGCTATTTGGAATGATATTTGTCTGAATATTTTTTTTTTTTAAATTACATGCCCCTAGAAGCAATTTGGAATATTAGGACCTACATTTTTTTTTATCACCGCGTCATTATTCCCGTTCGTGCTATACACTTTGGAATGGTACTATCCTAGCAACTGCCCTATTTGCAACTTGCCCCTCCCCCTGTGTACGCCACTGATTGCAGCGTATATGTTACACCAAAGGATACGAAAAAAACACAAAAAAACATCGTTTTGGGTTCACTCACTAAACAGTTTGTGATTGACTGAGGGTGCGTTTCAACTGTAATTTAATAAATTGAGACAGCGTCCTTCTAAATTTTTCAATTATTTTCGAATGTCCCACAAAATTGGTCGTGTATTAACTTCACAGAACCAAGTCTTGGTAGCAATTCCCGTGCTTCCAGCCACCAAGTGCTGGCTGAGGACGAAGCCTAGGACACAACATTTCATCAAGAGAGCAAAGCTACAAATGAAAACGCGTGGTGGACAACCGTTCGTGTGAATGGTTTCCTTATCTTTCTTTGATGTTGAGCAATGTCACCATCGCCAACCACCGAGAAAGCGTCGAGGAAAGAGCGTTGGAATCGAGCCATCGCGCGTTGACCGTGTGAAAGGACCCACTTGGACAAATGTACCATGCCAACGCGCACCAAGGACATTATCAGATTCTGAACCACTGGTGGATTTGTCCAAGTTATCAAACCGTAAGGTTACCATATTTTTAATTATTTGTGGAAGCCGTGACTCAAATTAAAACTCTGCGTGTGTAGTTGAATATATAATTAATTAGTTCCGAACAAACTATGGAGTTATAATGTCTTTAATAAATAATAATAACAACAATAATATAGCGACATATATTACAAATAAACGTTTGCTATGAGTTTGTTACTTGTATACAAGGGTGACGGCAGCAAGAGAACTAAACCTGAATAATTAAGACGCAACTTATCCTAAAAAAAAAAACACACGCAAACCTCTCACTCCGTTCTTTTAATCCATAAAATGATTTTTTTAAATATCCATAAGGATAGAATATTAAAAATATGGCTTTTTTTAGGTTCTGTATCGGGGTCTATACTCTAAGTGTGAAAATTTTAGCTTTCTATGAGATCTAAGAAATTATGCATTGAGACTAGGCTTCGTGAATAGTCAAACATTTCATCATTTTAAGTTGATACAGGTTTTGGCACAATTTCGACCGTTTGTTTTGTTGGTTTTGATGTGCGTTACTTTTTAGAGTTTAACTTATCCATTTCCAACAAATAGACAAAATTAATATAATCTTTAGAAAATGTCCACACAATAAACCTGTTTTCTATCAGTCGCGAGAATATCGTTGTCTGATGAGGATCTGGTTGTTGGATATATACTTAAAAGCTAGTAAAAAGGCCGAGAAACAATGTTGGGTTCATCCAGATTTTGGAAAACAAAGGAAAAATATGGTTCAAATTGAGTGATTTCAAGGACCCTGTTAAGTTGAAACAAATGTATAGGATTAGTAGGGAAACTTTGGAAAAGCTTGAACGACTCGTAGGTCGAACTAACAAGGCATTGCCATTGTCCGTGGCATTTTGTCACCCAGAAGTGAAAACTTGCAGGGAAAACGCTAAAAGATCGAAACTTAATCCTGCACAGATGAAAACAAAACACTGCGTCCAGCTCCACAAGCCGCGCCGTAACGACTTACAGGCAACTTTTAACCTGGCGACCAACATGTTTGGTCTCCTTACTAGGGGTGGCTATAGCCAATGGGTACGTGCCCCCCAAAATTCAAAAAGTTAAATAATTATAAAATTATTTTAGTTAAATTTTGTATGTAATAACTTCATTTTATGTTTTAATTCCATAAAACTAACTATTTAGTGTTTAATAATGACATTTTATTATTAGCTAGCGATTCTCTTTGTGTCGGAGGCAGACAAAGGTTTTTACTGTTATCTGGGGTGCAGCGCACCTACACCCGAAGCCCTGTGTATTTGTGTTAGGCCTAGCGCACGAAACTAGCCGGAGGTCGCCGAACAATGGCTATTCTCGGGCAGAATTAGTCGGCACCTGAGCTGCCTTTCACTCCGAGGATAATGTGACGTCTGGCGCACCACACTAACGTCTCTAAAGGTTGCGCACCGAATCGTACATGTACGATAAAATAAAATAAAGTTGTTTCTGTTTTTAAATAAGTTCGCAGAATGTTCTACGCCAATAATAACTGTTGTGCATGTTTTTTAAATTAATATTGATTCCGAGTTCTTCTTTTTTGTATTTATATTAACTAGAGTCCAAACAACAATGAACACAATTAAGGAAATAGTAGGCAGGCCATTAGACTATAAAAAAAAGCTTGAAATTAAGAAACTTGGCCCTCCAAGACCACAACTAAACCTATCACGTACTTACCGTAGCCAGAAGAGAAACTACAGTCGTAGTTATAACCAGAAACTGTATGAGAAATCTACTTGGATTGCAGGGTGTGATGATTTTTTTTATTACTATTTTCGGCTCTGCAGAAAGGCTGGCGACGATACGTGTGGTTTATCTCAAACACTTGGATGAGAAAATAAAAAAGCATTCGGTGAGTATGCTACATTTGCAAAATGAAATGAATCTGGCAATGATGGGGTGGGTAGACATAAGACATCGATTAGATGAAAGTTACAGAAAGTCACTTAAAAAACGACGTGAATAGGTGGAGAGAAACCAGTTCATACTTTCTCGAATAATTGACTGTATCAAATTTTGTGAGTTTTTTTTAGTCGCGTTTAAGAGGCCATGATGAAACCGTTGAAAGTTTAAATCCTGGAGTTTTTAGAGGATTATTTAATTTTGTTGTATCTTTGGATAACGTAGTACGAGAACATCTGGAAAGTTCATACGTTTTTAAAGGCAATTCAAAAACAATACAGAATGGAATTTGGGATGCTATACTGATTGAAGCCCATTCTTATATAAAATAAGAAATTTAAAAAAACGAATACTTAGTAGTTCAAGCGGATGAAACCACTGACATAGCATGCAGAACACAGATGTCTATCTATCATACTTCGTTACCAAAGTGAAAGGTCTATTTTGGCAAGGTTTTGGAGCTATTTCCCGATTCCCAGACCAAAAATCTTCAGAAGAAAAGAAGATACTCGTCGGCCAGTGTCCAGTTTTGTTCTTTACCATTCTAGAAGCGTCTGCAAACCCTTCTCCCCTTATTAATGTTATTTGGTTTTCCTCCCCTCGTGATCCCATCATTCCATGTTCTGTGGACTGTGCTAAAATCATATAAAAGAGTGGTCGTGCGAGTGGAGAAGCACTCTTGGACTGGCTTCGATAATCACAAGGGGAAGCTAAGGCTTCAGAGATTAATAAAAAATCCAAGCAAAATTCTTTTTCAGCATGTAATCTTTTCTTTTGTTTCATTTTTTTTTTTTTTTGACTTAACGAACTTTTACTTTTCTTATAACGTATTAAAAGTAGGAGTCTTGGTAGAAAAGACTAAGCTGTGTTTTGATATTTTTATAACGAAGAATAGCTAAGTCCTCTTGGCGCATTTAATATTATCTTATATTCGCCATTTTTGTGAAATTCCAATGTCGATATATTCGCTCTATTGGTATGACTTGGAAACCTTCTAAACTTTAAATTTGCCTTAGAGTTAAACTTGGTTCTCAATGTAATGAACTTTAGTTATTGAGCTCTGACTAGAAAATAGCGCTAGTGATGTTATTAACACCAATATTTACTTATGAACTTAGTTTATTCGGCGCCATCAGCGCTAGTGTGGAGGTTATTGATAACCGCCATAATAACTTTGTTTATTGAAGGTAGTTTTTTGGGCGTTGACAGCTAAAATGTGGATTGCTCAACTTTATGATCAATATACAATTTGATAGTTTTATGTCTAGGGTAAACCAACGTAAGACTTTTTTTTTTGTCGGGATGGAGAGATGAAAAAATAATGATATAAATAAGTTTGAATTTTATGTAAAGAATATGAGTATTTCGCAGAGATCTAATTCGTGAGCTTTGTATTGTTATTTCCTGGCTAACAAGTACGCATCTAACTTGTTTTTGTTAACGTAAACTAGTGATGGTGATCACTAAAATATTTAATGCGCTCTCCTAATGAAACCTTTCTATTGTGATCACAAAATATTTTATACGTCATTTATCCCCTTTTTGGGATTCTCTATAGTAGTATTTGTTCATATATTTTTTTAAATATCTAATAAACAATCCATTTTGTGGATCTTTTCCACTTACTCTATTGTTGTCTCTACTTATTTATCTCTAGGTATAACACTATCCCGCTTCTAATATTGTCTGGTAAATGAATTAGGAGGATGTTTATATATTGTTGAGGTTGACCGTGGGGACGGGCTCCGCAATTGTTCCAAATTGCTTGTTCCGGGTATTGGTTTCTTGCCCAGGTTTTTCTATATTCTTTACTCACAAAGCACACTCTTTATTTTTGTTGACTTTTTTTATTTGAACCCTATTAGTTAGGTTTTAGGGTTAGGGATAGGGTTCAGTTATGCAAACAGATCCAGAGGAGGAAAATAGAACCTAATAAAGTTACGAAATTTACATTTGATTGTGTTGCTGCGATTGAGAAAATACGGAATTGTTTCTTTAGGGATCAAATTGAATCTATTGTAGAAAATAATCCTCCGATTATCAAGAAAAGACGACAAGATGGAAGTCCATTGCACAATAGGCTATCAGATATTGAGGTGTGTGATATCATCATTAAATATTCCTTGTTGCAGTTTTTTTAAAGAACCCTTTAAAATCAGTTTTATCAGAATCTGTGAAGCTTCTGAAAATAGATGTGACTAATCCAATGACAAATGTAAAAAATGAAAGGTGCTTTTCGACTCTTAAAAGAATAAACACTTTTTTGAGAAACTCTATGCAACAAGATTGTCTGAATGCTTTAACCACCTTACAACACATATAATTAATCTGTTTATTTTGTGAGGCCTCCTAAACTTGCTCCAACACCAAGGCTTGCAAGTTCACATCTTTGGCAACGGTCAACATGTCTGCCATAATGCACTAAATATATATTTTCACTTTGATATTAGTAGTCAGACACAAATAAACTAACCTAGTCCGCAATATTACTACCATCTGATTAATGGAACTAAATAGTATCCAGACCAGAATATATTATACCGTGGTCTTCCTTCCAAATCTCTAATAGTTTTACAACTTTATTGTCTGACACCCCCGTGAAAATGAAATGTAGAGATTAATTGGCATTACAAACATTTTATATTATAGGGCAGCGTGGTTCTTATTAATATTTTATGATAGTTATGATAAGTGACTATTAAACATAGTTTAAACCAATGCTTAAAGTGAAAATGTATAAATAATACAAAATGTATAGACTTTCAGATGTTACAGCCAAATGCTTTAGCGTAAGTACGTACCACATTGTAACTACACAAATGGGTAAGGATGAGAAATGTATACTTTTAGAGAGAATTTACCCAAATTTTCGTGATGTGGTAGTGAGAAACCTTGTAATAAAAACACCCTCAGTACAGGCCGAAATCTCAACACCAACATCCCCGTCACCGTAAAATCAACAAGCTTGTTGCGTTAGATCGCGTGCCCACCGATGCGGGTGTATAATTTTATATTAAATTACGGGTTTATTTACGTAGCTGAGCAGTAAGAGGTTCCAAGTATAAGGACGTAAATTTGTTCCCGGGAAAGGTATTACAGAATTCTTATTTTGTGTATGGATTGATTCTCTTACCTAGCTAGTTAAATTCTTGGGTTCAGTGTTTAACCAGCTACTCTTAAGATAGGTTAGCTTATAAGTAGTTTGCTGACATACAATTGTATAAAAAACAACCTTAATAAGTTCAACAAAAAACCTTTTATAGCAACACGTCTTACTACCCATTCGGCTTATACGATACAAAAAATACTATTAACGGCTTATTTAATAAGAGGGGTAGCGATTGAGAGGGCAAATTAAAGGTAATAAACCCGCAAAATCAAAATGATAAATCACGCGTAGAAAACAACCCCCCAAAGACTCGAACGTCGACCTCCCTGTTGTCGGCAACTATATGGCGAGTTTGACACCCCCCAGTGATGATCTAACGTCTCCCAATAACGGACTTCTAATACACATTTCACAGGTACAGTATCTGTGGTACAAAGTCCAACGTTAATGTTGAGTTAGTGGTCTTTGTCAATCTTTTACTCTTTAGATCTTTAACATAATATGTATTTTGTCCCTGTGGTTCTGTCTGCGATTCACCTGGCAAACCCCCGCGGGTCACTGCCTTAGACCATGTGATTACTGGTGGGAGTAGACATGTTTCTTCATACATGTGAAAGGCCCCAAAATATAAATCATCACAAAGAGATTATCTACATGTATTAAATAAACTTGTTTACATATGGGATATATTAATATTTTATTTTGCAGCATTTAGCGTGTACTTTCTAAACTGAATGATTATATCAGCACACGAGAACTTCTATGAGCAAGTGCGAAAGGGCTTACCAATTTAGTCCAGAAAGGTATTTTCACATGCCAAATCGTCATAGGACCGACAGGTTTACTTCCTCTCCGAAGG
Source organism: Timema californicum (assembly GCA_902141385.1). Classification (NCBI taxonomy): domain Eukaryota; kingdom Metazoa; phylum Arthropoda; class Insecta; order Phasmatodea; family Timematidae; genus Timema; species Timema californicum. The sequence continues at coordinate 31,527 of CABFOW010001383.1, read as the reverse complement.
AATCTGTGCTACAAATGTTTATTACTCAAGAAAAATCCGTTGACCCTGGATGGGTTTGAACCCATGCACATCGGCTCCTAAGGCGAGCATTTTACCCAAATACCACCGAGGTTGACTTTATTTATATATTATATTTATAAAACAAGTATATTCAATTGATGTTAAATTATATATTTGTGACTTTTTTTTACAAAGTATACAGTATAAATAAAACAATAACTATATTTACTATTCAAACAAAACAATTATAGGGCAGGGCAGAAAGTGTTGACACATTTAATAACACTATACCTTTATTATTTCAACTTTTAAATGCTTCAAATTAAGCTTAAAATAACAAAAGACTCTTCCCATTCTCTGGGATTATTCTTTTTTTAAATTATGTCCTTTAGATGGCCATCATTATGTGCAATACAATGTTGTATGCAGTTCTCGAATATTGACAAGAATTTACGCAATGGTTGAATTACTTCAACTTCAACCAAAATTATTTCCTTAAATTCCTGAATTATTCTTTGGCGAGTCACGTAAACGCGGATCTTTAACATGCCTCACAAGATAAGGTCTGGAGCTGTTAAGACGAGGTGCCGAGGAAACATTTTGCCAACTACCTCCAATAATGCTCTGGCTGTATGGGCCATTCCCCATCTCGCTGGAACCACATGTTGTTGGCGTCCATGCCCTTGCGTTGCAGTTCAGGGGTCAGAAAGGTCGAACATCAATGGAGGTGCTTCTCAAATGTTTCTTGGTCACCTCGTTCCACGATTTGGAGACACCACCTGGCCACCATGTTCACCAGACTTAACAGATCCGGACTTTAGTTTGTGTGGTTGAAGCAATTCAATTACGAAAAATACATATAAGGATTCTAGAAGCGCATACAACAAGGTAGTGAATATAATGGTCGCCATCTTAAGAATATTGTTTAGAAAATAATAATAATTCAAGGGTTTGTAGAAAATGGTCAATCTTTTATTGTTATTTTATGTTTAATTTGAAGCATTTAGTGGTTAAAATAGTAAATATATAGTGTTATTAAATGTGTCAACCAATTATGCCCTCCCTCACCCCCACCCGTATATGCTTTTTATATATATGAACGATTACGAAATGTAAAATCTATTTCATTACAATACACACATATATAATTGTATATTATCTATCTGTAACCATATATATTTTTCATTTCGTAATCATTTAGATAAAAAGTTCCACCCTTAATACATTTCAAATTAATGAATAATTTCAGAATATAAAACTAGAATGCATCCACATGTTTTCTTCTCACACACTTGGGCGATCATTTTAAAATTTATTTTTATGGTGTTTACAACCAAGTGCTTTTGTGCAAAATCCCCACCCCTAATGCGAATGCTTGTGAAACATACTAACAACTTCGAGAACACTTTCTTTCTCTCTCCCTCCCTTCTAGAACCTTAGAGAAACATGATGCAAACATGGTTCAACCTAAAGAAAGAATATTCCAGAGTGATTTATTTCGAACTGTATACCCGAAAAGATGGCACCTTTCTTCACTAGACTTACAACCTGATTGTAGGAATGGTCCGCGAAATATTGATCTCCCTAAATTTCACCCGATCGTAAACGTTGCAATAAAACTCTCCGCAACGCAATAATCTATTAAGTTTAAACTGCCGTAAAAAAAATTAATTCTGGGTCAAACGTTTATAAAATCAAATAAAAATAAATTAGTTCAGAATAAGAGAATCTATACATGAATGGAATTAAATCCTGACCCTTGGTATGATCAGGCCGGGCTTCAAAAGAAGATCCTTGGAAATGAATCAACTCGACGACTCAAAACAACTCCCCACAAAGAGGTGATTAGAGTATAAAAGATAAGAGGTGTTTAATCTGGCCACGAGAGTGTACCTGCCAACGGGACAAAACCAGCTCTGTTTCACTGGATACATCTCTGAGGTAAACTGCGTGGCTACAACGTTGTCATTCTCTTGTTTTCATGTGGTCAATCTCGGCTCAAAAATATAAGACAACTTTAGCAACGCTGGTTTGTAGAGGTTGCCAGCAACCCCTTCTTACCCCCCACCAATTTAGCGCCAATGTTTCAATGTCAGGTTAAAGTACTAGTTAACTAAGTTGAGGTTTAATATAAACTTGAGGTTAACGTAGTTTACTGTTTGAATGGCTTGTTATGTGGAGGTTAGTTGACATGGAGTTAATTTGTTGAATGCAGAGGTTGGTAGTATATTTTTACTCAAATGTCACATGAACAAAAACATTTGTTAGTGGAAATGGAAATAAATGAATGCTGAGATACGTTAATAATCATTAAATAATTTAATTTTAAATACATTTACGAATCTTTTATGTTTCAGATACAATTATACTAATATATTGTATACTAATATTCCCTCCAAAAACTATTACATTATTTTAAAATCCACTTAATACATTTAATGATTAATTTTATCCTGCTTAAGAATAAACTGAGTGTGAAGGGTGCGCAAAAACCAGTACATATAAGGCACTTTTTTTTATACGAACTAAATAAATAATAATTTAATGTCATCCTTCTACTCAAAAGAATACGGATAATCGATTTAAGCTAAAACCAAAATTAATAAAAATATTTGTTATGATAAACAATTAAATCAAAACTCATCCAAGTCACGGGGTATTGCCATATCGCTGAGCGGGATCCTAATATTTCAAGAAAAATGTGTGAGTAATGCTTGAAATATTAGGTTTTGCCAGTTTGGAATAGTTTATAATAATACAAAGTATTACTAATTGTATATTATAATAACCCGGTATTTATCATTAAACCTGGATAACATAAATTAAAATTCGAACATTAGTTTGATATTTACGTTTCTTTGTAAGTTTGGTAAGTTGTTTAATATTGCAAACATAAAAAAGTTTTCAACTAATTATAATATGAGTAAGGTATCATTTGACTCTCCATATCCTTGTGAAGGAAATTATTGTATAGAATAATTTATTACTAGCTATTTTGTATGAATACAAGTGTCTTATATATACCGGATTTTGTGCGCCATCAGCCTATAGGTTACCACAGCTGTATGTGAATATTTTTTTCTCAACGAATAGGTTCACTTTAATAATTGTAGGTACTTAATACAAATATGCCTAGACATTTAGTAAGTGCTCGAAAAGGGAATTAAAAATGCAAGTAAAATATGTTTTTCCCTATAGCTATTCAATATTTAAATAAATAAATAAAGCATCGTAAAGGCCCACTTTTCAATTGATATGAGTGGCTACCAAAATATAGGCTAGGCCCATTCATATTCTTTGGCCAAACTATTCAATCACCAAAGAATATTACATTAATATTTGGTTTAGTACTAACTATCACCATAAGTCTATATATTTTTCATTTATTCGTTTTATAACTCCAATAGCTAGGCTTTCATTTGTTATCTTTCAAAACTACCTCCAATAATCTCTAACAAATCAGTGACAATAGTTTTCGTAAGTCTAAAACCTTTTTGTTTAAACCTAGTTCAACAAATTCTTCAAAATAATTATTTATTGTTCAAAATGTAGGATTCTTACGCTTGTTAAAACACTCCAGCATATTATCATAAATATCTGAATTCGAATACAATAGCATAATTAAACTTTATCTTAACTAAGTCCAACAACACACATTGGAATGTTTGGAACAGTCCGCTGACAGCGTGGTGGCCATGTTGTTCTCTACGGTAATAAACTTGAGGTTTACTCACTAACCTCTACACCATCTTCGAGTTAGTGAAACCTGAAGTTTAATCTCAGGTTATAATTTAACCTCGACATAACCTGACATTGAAACAGTGGCCCTAACGACATAATAGTTAAAGAGGGGAGATTTGGCAACAGTCAAGATAGAGAGAACGAAGAGAAAACTGTTCTCCAAAAAGGCCCGTTGACACGGTGTTAGTGGACTAATGCAAGATTACTAGTATTAGCTTACTAACATGTTAGTTGTGTTGACCCGCATTTTTCACTTGTATTAGTATCGCTTCTTAAAACATGGCTGAAAATGAAGTGGTGCTAATTGATCTCTATTGGAGTCATTTTTTTTTATCACTGCGTCTCATTTCTCGTTCGGGTTATGAATACGCATACACTAATTACGATTATATGTTAGGAGCTAGGAAGGGTGAATTTATAATAAGAATGGGCGGCCAAATAAATTAATTTGTTTTAAGTAAACGCAATGCATCATAAATAGTTGACCTGTTTAAAAAAATTGTTGTATATAGAAAACATAAAAACGTTAGTGATTAGTATGTCTCATATTTCTTAATTCCTTAATAGATTAAAATATGTTTCAGTTGATTCCAAATTATACATTTTTTTATTTATTAACTCACTCAGCATACATAATAAATAAAATTGAACTCAAATAAGGTCGATAAATTCCAATACAACCAAACTAGGTTGGGCATTTTTTTTAAATTGGCCTAACCCAGGGGTTTTCAACCCTGTTTTAAAAGTTGTTATACTAATAACAAAATATCTAGCTAGGCCTAAAATATTCCTTTAAAATAATAACTAATTAATTTGTAGATTGGTTTAAATATAAACTATCTGGTTTGCTATGAGACAATAATATTAGGCTGTGTATCTAATCAAGTTCCAAAACATTACTACAAAGTGCTTGAAGTGTATGGACTGAACATTATTTATTAAAACTTATAAAGATTGGTTAAAGTGTCAAATACGGAGATTAGAAAGTGTGCCGGTGATTTCACGTGAAAGCTACCGGCCATTCATACCTTACTTGCCGATAACACGAATATTATGTTGCCGGAACTAATCACGGTACTACAATGTTGTATTATATTTTGTGATTGTATGTATAATAAAATTACAACTGCCACGTTGATTGGTAGGAAATGTTTTTATAAAATTATTTATAGCATTTGTTTACCGATATTAAATAATCTCTCACAAGGCACATTTGCAATATTTACGTAACTTTTATGTTGGACACTTCTTGAGAATATGTACGCCTGATATCACTTTACAATATCCTCTAGTGCAATATCATTGGCATTCTTATCTTTATAAATCCTGTTCTTAAAATTGCACAAAAGCTCATTATTTTCATAACATTCCACAAATAAGTGTCCATCGCACAACGAATTTTTTTAGTTGCCGTCATTTTGAATTGTCTACTTGCATTAGTAAAGTTGGAAGGTGACAAAATTTTTCACTTGCAAGTGGACTTGTTTGATAGTACCTTGCTTGTCTGTTTACACGGTGCAAGCTGCGCGCGCGCAGTAAATTAGTGTACTTGCATTAGTCAACTAATATCGTGTCAACGGGCCTTAAGACCTGCAGTTGCTTCGGAAGTGATATAGAGTGTAGAGAAAAGAGGGAGAACAAAATGGGCTTATACAATGTTCATTAGATCGCGTTTTAGTGCAAATAATTGTGCAGGTCCATCCCGTAGAGTTTCCCCCACCTCTATACACACATCTAACCCTCTTCTGACGTATAACCAATAGGCATATAGGGTCAACGCGTGGTGGGAGGATGTATGGTGAAACCGTCCAGGCCTAAAACTCGTCCGTTTCTGCGTATGACGTCAGCTTAGGAGGACTCGCTTTACAGCGAGCATTGGCGCTGTGACTCGTTCTCAAGTAAACATTAGGTTTCAACCATATGCCTTAAATAAATCACTACATAATAATGTAGAAATGTGAAGAGATCTTTTAGAATATCTGTAGCAAGAATAATATGGATGTGAGATAGTGAACTTACATATATTTTAACATTATTATACAAAGCGAACGAGCTTGTCAATTTCATCAAACAAGGAAAATAAAAACAAAAGATTAATATTTTAATACTCAAAATATTATGATACATACATTAAAGAACACTTGTTTCAATAACTCCATCAATATTAAATTAAATTAAATTATGAATTTCAAACATAATCCTTGACTTGAACGAATAAAGAACAAGAAAAACTTCTATTGTTTACAACAACAAAAAAACACAGACAAAATATATGTGTTGTGTATAATAAATGAACATTCTCTTAACTAGGCCTATAATAACAAACACGAGTTTAGTAACTATTCCACTGTTAGATTTGTGAAGTCACTTCAGTGATGACGTCACCAAAGCGTCTTACGCAACGTCTTTGTTAGTTCCGGTCTATATCTCGAGTGGCGAGCATCTGCTCTTTGTTCTTTAATAGTTTATTATTCTTTCATAAATAAAACTAACAGGTTATGGGTTCAGGACGCTGTATTAACGGTTTTGGAAGAAGATAAACATTGACTATTTGTTTTGTTAACGTGATAGGGCAGTGGAAAGCGTAACATAAATATAAGTATCATTAGCCGCCTGAAATCACGTCCATTAATTCAAGATGTCCGGACTCTCGATGCATATAGAAAAGCTGGGAAAGGAAAACTATGATACATGGAGACAACAAATGGAAGCAATTTTAATTAAGAACGACCACTGGGAATACGTCGATGGAACTAATCCTAGGCCTACAGCGGCAGTAGGTACTGACGTGGAAGCAATTGCTGATACCGCTAGACACGCGGCCACGTGGGACAAAGCTGACCGTAAAGCTAAAGCTGATATTATTTTAGCTGTGAGTCCTACAGAACTTTGTCACATAAGACATTGTGAAACATCGCAAGACGTTTGGCAAAAACTAGAACTAGTTTACCAGTCTAGAGGGCCTGCAAGAAAAGCTACACTTTTGAAAAAACTCTTGTTCACAAAAATGCAAGAAGGAGAAAACATGGCGGATCATCTCACGAATTTTCTCAACACAGTTGACAAACTCAATGAAATGGATATTCGCATTTCTGAAGAATTATTAACCATCGTGTTATTATACAGTGTGCCAGATAGCTACGATAATTTTCGTTGTGCAATCGAAGCTAGAGATGAACTACCGGACACAGAGTCTTTGAAAGTAAAACTTCTAGAAGAATTCAGTGCAAGACAGGACAAGAAAGCAGACTTAAATGGTGCGGGCGCTTTCTATGTAAAATCTTCCATAGGGCGAAGTCTAAATAAAAACAAACCTCCGGATAAAAACTGTGTAGGCCTACCTACAAATCAAAATAATAAAGTTTTTCAGATCCAAGGTCAAAGTGGTGTGCAAAATCAAAATAGGAATTTTAAAGCATCAAAACGGTTATATAAGTGTAACTATTGTAAAAAATTGGGACACAAGGCAGCCGATTGCTGGACAAAAATGGCGAATAAAAAGCAAGTTTCGATGGCATCAGAGCAAACCCATGCAGCAGCAGAAGAGATCGTGACATTGACATCATCTTCAGTGAGCACTCTCTGTGCGAAGTTAACGAGAAGAGATGACGTGTGGTGTGTTGACAGTGGAGCAACAACACACATGTGCCGCGACAAGAATAGTTTTTTGGAACTCACGCCAACCATAAGTCAGAAGGTTAGGTTAGCGGATGACAGAACAACTGACATTGAAGGCATTGGAACTGCAGTAATGAATGTTTCAAATAAAAAGGGCCAATTTGTAAAAGTGAGGTTAGAAAACACTCTTTTTGTACCCACACTTAAGACAAATTTATTTTCAATTTCAAAAACTGTTGAAAAAGGGCGAAGCGTGTGTTTTAATGCAAATGATGCTGAAATTGTCGAAAATGGTGAAGTGTTGTTAACTGCTCGTAAACGTGGAAATTTGTATTTTATCGAACCTTACATGCAAAGTGAGAGTTCGACACATGTAGCTAACGTGAGTAAGGCAGGCAATCTTAGTGAACTTGAAAAGTGGCACAGAAGATATGGACATTTAAATGCGTATGACTTGCAGAAACTTGTTCAGAAAGACATGGTTAGCGGTATGAATTTTAAGAAATCGGAAACATTTTCAACATGTGAAACCTGTATCTTAGGAAAGCAAGTTGCTACGCCTTTTCCAAAAAGGTCTGAGTCGAAGAGTGAAAAATTACTTGAATTAGTGCACTCAGATGTTTGTGGCCCAATGAGAGTGAAATCTCATGGTGGTGCTTCTTATTTTGCAACGTTTATCGATGATAAATCTAACTGGGTAGAAGTTCATTTTCTAAAACATAAAAGTGACGTTAAAAAGGCTTTTGAAACATTCAAAGCATTAGCGGAAAACCGTCACGAAAGGAAAATCAAAACTTTGCGGACAGACAATGGCCTGGAGTACTGCGGAAAAGAGTTCACAGAAGAAATGCGCATCGCAGGGATAAGAAGAGAACATACCGTAGCAGAAACTCCAGAACAGAACGGCAAAGCTGAACGCATGAATCTCACGCTGGTGGGGATGGCAAGATGTATGCTGTTGGAGTCTGGCTTACCAACAAGTTTTTGGGCCGAAGCGATTGCCACAGCTGCTTACATCAGAAACAGATGTCCATCAAAACAGCTGGAAGAACAAACCCCTTATGAAATTTGGTTCGGGCTAAAACCAAACATAGGACATTTCAAGACGTTTGGTTGCAAGGCATATATGCTGAATAAGGCCCCAAATAAAGGAAAGTTTGACCCAAGATCCAAGGCAGGTATTTTTGTGGGTTACTCTACTGAATCGAAAGCGTATCGAATTTGGGACCCAGAAAAACAAAAAATATTGAGAAGCCGAGATGTAAAATTTTTGGAAAATTTTGAAACTGTCAAAGTTTCGGATGAACAAAAGGAGTGTGCGAACTTTGAACCTTCTTACTTATATGTTGATAACAGTGTGAAAGACCCTATTTCTAATGCTGATGGACATGTAGATAAAGTTCAAGAAAGTGATCCCATTGATCCTGATAGGCCTATTGAAGTCAATGAGAATTACCTCAAATCAGAAAATTTAAGCAAAGACTGCACAGTGATTGAGAATAAGAGGGGGCCTGGTCGACCTAAATTGATTAAAACAGGAAAGCCGGGACGACCAGCAAAACATTTTAATCTGGTTACGCCAAAACCTGAAAGTGCGAGCTTGATGTATGAAGAGGCAGTAAATCCATCTGTACAAGAAGCCTTAGAAGGACCTTATGCAGCTGAGTGGCAGAAATCGATGGAAGCTGAGTTCAACGCTCTGACACACAGCAAGGCCTGGACATTGAAACCACGCCCAAAAGATAAAGCTGTCATTGGTTGTCGGTGGGTACTCAGAACAAAGTATGGGCCAGACGGTAATGTCGAACGCCGGAAAGCTCGGTTGGTAGCGAAGGGCTATAACCAACGCCCAGGGATTGATTTCCATGAAACATTTTCACCTGTTGCAAGACTTAGCTCAATAAGACTAGTTGCTGCCCTAGCAGCTGAGTTAGGCCTTACTTTGTATCAGCTTGATGTTGTAATGGCCTACATAAATGGAGATCTTGACGAACAGATCTATATGGAACAGGCGGACGGTTTCATTACCCCTGGAATGGAGCGTCTAGTTTGTTCACTCGAAAAGTCCATATATGGCCTAAAGCAGTCGGGCCGACAGTGGTTCAAAAAGTTGCACGAGAGACTAGAAATTTTTGGACTCAAACAATTAGATTGTGACAAGTGTGTGTACCACATGAATGATGGTTGTGTGACTCTTATCGTGGTTGTTTATGTAGATGATTTGATCATAGCTACAAACAGTAAAGAAGCCTACACAAGATTGAGAGACGATTTGTCTCAAAACTTCCAAATGAAAGACTTAGGAAAGCTGCACTACTGTCTTGGAATTGAATTCAAACAAGATGAAAATTCAAAGTTGGTCACTATGTCACAGAAATCGTACATAGAAGATGTTCTCAAAAAGTTCGGAATGCAAGACTGCAAACCGGTAAATACCCCATTAGATGGAAACAGCAAATTATCCAAAGCCATGGAGCCATCTACGGAGGAGGAGGCAGAGGAAATGAGCGAAGTTCCGTACCAGCAACTCATCGGTTCTCTGATGTACCTCGCAGTATCTACACGACCAGACATTGCGTATGCGGTGAGCTCTTTGAGCCAGTACAACCTAAACCCCGGAAAAGGACACTGGGTTGCGGCGAAGCGCGTCTTACGATACTTGAAAGGTACGAGCAACCATGGACTAGTCTACAAGAGATCTGGCGCTGAACTGATTGGATACGTGGATGCAGATTGGGGAGGAGCCCTTGATGACAGAAGATCATACACAGGCTACGCCTTTCAAGTGGCAGGCTCTGCCGTGACATGGGAGGCGAGAAAACAATCCACCGTGGCTCTTTCAAGCACTGAAGCAGAGTACATGGCTCTTACGGAAGCAGCAAAAGAGACAGTTTACTTACGAAACCTGTTAAAAGAAATCGGGTTCTTGAGTGTTAATGCAATACCAACTCTTGTTTATTGTGACAATCAAGGAGCAGAAAAGCTCATGCATAATCCTGTGTACCACTCTCGTACCAAACACATTGACATTCGGCATCACTATGTGCGTGAAGTTTTTGAACGAGGCGAAATCAATGTGAAATACATTCCAACAAACAAGATGGTAGCTGATGTGCTCACGAAAGGACTGTTCGGACCAAGCCATCATCAGTGCATACAAGGACTTGGCGTGATAGACATTAATAAAGTTAACACGTGTTTGAGAGGGGGTGTTGTGTATAATAAATGAACATTCTCTTAACTAGGCCTATAATAACAAACACGAGTTTAGTAACTATTCCACTGTTAGATTTGTGAAGTCACTTCAGTGATGACGTCACCAAAGCGTCTTACGCAACGTCTTTGTTAGTTCCGGTCTATATCTCGAGTGGCGAGCATCTGCTCTTTGTTCTTTAATAGTTTATTATTCTTTCATAAATAAAACTAACAATATGTAACCAAGAAAAGCCAAATAAAATATTATAACCCACCATTAAGTTAACAGATATTCCTTTGTCACTATAAATACCTATTTTATAACTCCAATCTTAAGGCCACATCTCTTTAGAGTTATTTTTTCTTTAATATATGATTGGAGATTACTGTTTTTCCATTCTCATGTAAATATAAATTTATGCAAACGTGAACATTTTCAACCTTGACATTTTGACGAATCTTTGCGTTTAATATGCCCCAAACCCAAAACATGTGGAGTTTACAATCATGTATATCCTTGGGTCTTGATCCTAAAATATTTAATGAATTTTATTCAAACTTGGAATACATATTTAATATGGCTATACCTCGGGATTCTAATATAGACGCTAGCTCTTTAAATAAGAGTAATTTACTGAAAATGTATTTGTTTAAAAAAAAGCCAAGTCGGTTTAACGATTTTAATTAAAATGTATATCTAATGAGTGTTTACCTGACAATAAACAATGAATACTAAAAAAAAACATTTATGGGCAGTTTACTAATGAGTAATGCTTAATTTCTTTCAAATGGCTTTATCTTTCTACATTTTTGTGGATAATAAAGTAAAATACGACAGTGCAAGGACTTCTGGAAATATTCTTCAGCAAAACGATCAGAACAGATTGTGGCTGAATGGAAATGTTATATTAATTAGCTTAAAAGAAATAGTCTAATTTAATTAAGAAATAATTTTGTTAATATAAAAATAAATTTGAAGGAAAAATTATTAAATTATTTTAAATATTTTAACAAGATTCTTAAAATTTTTAAATATTACATTCTTTTTTTTACTACACGTCAGTAGCCATCAAGATTTGATAGGGCAATATGACCTTGAACACACTCATATCAAGATAGTATGGTGATGAGTTGTTATCACAAACTGTGTAAACATCGTTGTGCTTCAACATATAGACCGTATTTGTGTATGAAGGGTAATATCTGAGTATGAAAAACAGTCCATTTTCGGTATGAATGTATAAGTGGTGTTTGAACCCCGCTTCCGCTCAACGGATCAAAACCCTAATCATAAAACCCACCACGACACCTTCAGCCCCCGATTATCGGTGCACGGCGCGGTTTCGAGCGTAGACTTCCAGCCCCCACAGTGTTGATTTGCTAACGGGTCAAAACACCCCTCCCCCCTTAAATCCTTCCCGATTATTGATGATTGCTTATTGAGAAGGTTTATAGCGTAGACAGTGAATAAAACACATATATTACAAATATAACACAGTCATACCACCCGCCCCGAAACCTTCCCTCCTCGTCCCAGACATGTTGATTGATAATTGCTAATCAATTGTCGATTATAAGAATTCCCTCCCCCCTAAGCCGTGTGTTATTCCTTCAATGCGGCTTTGGGGGTAACTATTGGAGATGTTGGAGCGGAGTGTTGGCGTTCGGGGGTCTGGTGGTTGCAGTTGCAATCGTAGAAGATGGGTCCACGGGTGAAGTATTGTTTGGTTGCCGTTGTCTTCTTTAGGGTCTTCTGTTGGTGGGCCGTGCCGGCGCGGTAGGTGTATCCCATTCCGTGAGGTCACCGTCGGAAGGGACGATCGGGTTGGAGGGTGAGAGGACAGAATCCCGGCAACACGGAGTCGCGGTGGGAGGTGTGGATAAAGTCCCGGCAACGTGAGTCGTGGTGGGAGTCAAAGGAACTGTCCCGGCAAGGTGAGTCGCGGTGGGAGGCAAAAGAACGGTCCCGGCAACGTGAGTCGCTGTGGGAGTCAAAGGAATTGTCCCGGCAACGTGAGTCGCTGTGGGAGGCAAAGAAACTGTCCCGGAAACGTGAGTCGCGGTGAGAGGAAAAGGAACTGTCCCGGCAACGTGAGTCGAGGTGGGAGGCAGAGGAGCAGTCCCGGGAACGTGAGTCGCGATGGGAGGTAAGGGATAGTTGCGGAAGGATAGGGAGTGACGATGAAAATGCTCTTTCGTAACGGTGGTTCCCCAGGGTCGGTAACCACTAAAAACAGCTCCAGAAATCACCGTGTTATATACCCTCCACTGCTGCCTGGACTTGTCCAATGGGGAAAACAGGGGCTTCCCATTGGTGCGGGAAAACGTGATAGACAGTGTCCTACACGCGAGCCAATAGAAAGCGCTGGCGCGATGTACTGAGGTGGAGTCATCACGGACGGCTTAGAGAACATGGACTGTGGGCCGTTCCAGGCAGTAGAGGGGGTGGTTGGAGTGGCCGGTGCAAGTGCGGAGGAGAAATACACAAGCCGACTGAACAGTGAGGCACATCAAGTGTTGATTTGCTAACGGTTCAAAACATTTTCCCTCTTCCACTAACGGGTCAATGCCCATGCCTGTTTACCCGCCACGTCCCATACATCGATTATTGATAATTAATTGTCGATTATCGATGATTGAGAAGGTTGTAAGAGTGTGTGTGTGCAAGCAAGCCTGTCCGCTCCACGTTAATGATTGAGCGCCTGGGAAATCACCCCCGACCGAGGTTCGAACCCAGCATGTTGATTTCTAATTGCTAATTAATTGTCGATGATAGACTTCCAGCCCCCGCAGTGTTGATTTGCTAACGGGTCAAAATACTTTTCCCTCTTCCGCTAACGGGTTCTGACTTCACGTTTCCCTCTTCCCCTAACGGGTCAAAACACACCCTCCCCTTCTCCCCCTTGCGACAGAATCCCGAGTCAAAACACCCCTCCCTCTTAAACCCCTTCCCTACAACCACATCCCGGGTCAAAACAACCCTCCCACGTTCAACCCTGCCTGATTATTTATGAATGAGAAGGTTTCTAGTGAGTAAAAAACAGATATTACAAATATATATATATATTATACACTTTTACAGGAATGACGCATATAATCGTTCATACATTTTTCTACAGTGCCTCTTAGATGGGTTAGTAAATTTTTTTTAGTTCACAATCCAGCATGTAATAGTCTAAGCCGACGACCTGACGTGTATAGTAGGTAGCGCTGATAAGAACCAGGTTTCTGATGTGCGTTTCCATAGTAGTCTGTTCTAGGTCGACGACATCCAACGATTCAGTTAGCGTGTCACACATATCCACGACGAGTGAGTCGATCAAATCATTGCAATAGCATGATACGGGTGTCGACCACATGTCCCAGCGGTCGACGCCGACGTCGATGAAATCCCACACGTCACAAAGACGCGCCCAGCTAGGTGCCAGATAGACGACCTGTCTGAGTCCGGCGTCTTGTTTCTCGCTGATGCCGACCATATGGTCACCGCACATGCGTCTCAGGGAGATTTCATGATTAGTCAGAGTAATCTTCTGCGGAGGTTGCGTGTTGGTGAAAAACTTTGATATGACCGACCTGTAGCTGCCCAGTTTTTGCCAAGGTTAAACACGACACAGTTCACTTCACATTTTCCTAGCAGGACATAGGGCGTAAACGTGTTCTTGACGCTCATGCCGACGATGACTCGCTTGGCGTCGACTTCGTCCAGCGGAAATAAAGTGTTGAAAATACCGGTGACGGCGAGCGGCTTCACCGGCTTTGCTTTGCATGTGCATACGTCTTGGGCTTCCATGATTATGGGAGGCACGCCGCCGGTACACCCCGTTTTATAGGCACACGCTGATTGGACGCAGCCTCTTGAGGGGTGGCGGCAAGACCCTAGCGTCTTGAAAAATGTGTTGTAATATCTCACCACCGTAGAGTCATTGGAGGTATGATCGGTGGGCGAGAATAGGGCGAGGAAAGTTTTCATAGGAATGTTCTGGGCGCGATAGAGAAGGTACATGAGAAAGTAATGGCCGTATTCGTCCGAGGCTATTCTTTGAAGTTGTATCGTGTTATGAGACGTGCGACAAGTGTTTTTACGTATAAAGCCCAATGTGACTTTATAAGGGGTGTAAAACCATAGCTGTCAAAGTATTCTCCCACGCCATTCTTGTCAATAAAGTTGGCTACCCAATGCGTCCCGGGCTCGGTGTGTGGATCAGTGTTGATGACGAGAGCGGCAGGTCACGCTATTCTTGCGGGTATTTGATCGCAGGGAAAATATCCGAACGTACAGAACGGAACCACGGGCTTGTTTTCAGCGCACGTCTTATGGTGTGCGTGTCCATCTTCGATCATCCAATCTAGAGGTCCCCAGACGATGGAAGCCGAACAGAAATTTCACATAGAACAATATGCCATGCATATGATGCTGCCCAATTTAAGTGTTTTCAAAGTAGGACAGCCTCTGTCGTACAGATCTACGATCGGTGTAGACGTGTATTTGGCTAGAAACTTTTTCTTTTCTGCCCCCTTGACGTAAACGGTTTCTGCACGCGTTGTAGCGCAGGAGATGAGGGATTCGAGGAGATTGTAATTCACATCACCGCTATCCCAGGGAATACCGTGCAGATTGTTGACGATACAGTCGGCTTTCTTTCTGGCAGCGGTCGAAAGTTCCTCGATAACGTATGGGGGTTTTAACACCCAATGGTGCAGTAATGTACCGCATGGAGATAAAACACTCAGTTCCTTGACGATAAACTGTCTGCGGTCGTCGATGAAGCTCTGGAAATCCACAACGACGTCCATAGTTTAAATAATGTGGCTAAGGGACGGGAAGTCGCTTATATTAACTCCCATAGTCGGTCACGACGTTTCTGTCCTTGTCGACAGTGATGATGTTGGCAAACTCCCCGTACACTATACAGTTGACTGTTTCGGGGAGAGCTCTGGTGAAGCTCACTTCCATGCTCAGAGAGCCGTGCCGCGTCAAATTCCAATGCGATGACATGTGGGTGGACAGATTAGGTGTGAGATCGAAAGCCATGAGATGATATCCCTTAGGGAAGGCTTCCCGGGTGATGTCGCTACCTTCGCTCATGAAATGGATACCCGTTCCAGAAAACAGTGTGTGGTAGGACATGACAAATTTGCCGTTTGGAAAATCAAGCTGTAACGGTTTCGACGGCACTTGTTCCCCGTCCACGTACAGCGAGAAATGGTTCATGCCGTACGTTTTAAAGATGAATGGCTTCTTGGTGGCGTCTCCACTGAACGCCGCGTTTTATACAAATCTCACGATGATCGTTTGGGTAAATGGCCGGTGAACACGTTGTCCAGGGATTTCCCTTGCACGCCCGTAGGAATAGTGAGTGTTTTTATTTCGACGCAGGTGATGGGATAATTTGCGGAACTGACGTTTAATGCCTTGGCTTGTGCCAACAGTACAGAAGGTGCTACTTTGACACGTCGAACTAGAAGGCCGGCTTCAACGATGTGCACCTTAAAGTGAGGGAGTTGAGGGACGGCCATAAGACTAAACCCGTCTCGGGAACGAATCAATTTGAGTTTGGTGCCGTTCAAAAGGTATTTCTCTTAGTTAAACACGTCACCGTGTAGATATCCGAAAAGATCCACCATCTTGCTTTTTTTACGGTGAGAGTGCGACGGGCCTCAAACCTTTTGATGCCGGCGTTAACCTCCTCAAAGGTTCCGGGGGTGTCTGCAAACCACATACCGCAAGTCAAATGCGTTATTTTGGCTTCACTGTTGTAATTTAGCAGCTTCTCGAGGTACGCTCTATAGGCATACGTGTTGCTGGGCATTGAGACTAGTTTTGGGTTTAAAAACACATCCACCTGTAATAATAGTGAACACAACCAGTTGTTGACGGGAGCGATCTGATCCACCTCGGTGAAAGCGCCACCATATGTGAGCCCCGTGCCCATGACTATCCAACTGGTGACCTCAACCAGCCCAGTGCGTCTCATTTCCATCTACTTCTCCCCCTACCACTAGTTCGACCGGGCTACAAGGACTGACATGGAGGTGCTGCTTTGAGGTACCACGCCTGTTTTAATCGGCGATAACTTCAACGCTAAGCACCCTTCATGGGGCGTTCATGGCAGATTGCTCCACGACGTCATAGATCTACACGGCTTGGTGGCTTCCGGCCCTCCCACCCCTACCCACTTCCCTCTCAATCCCCGGTGTTTCCCGGACGTCCTGGACTTCATTGTCTTCAGAGGGATCAGAAGGCGGTTAGTGCTGAAGTCTCTAGTTGGGCTAGACTCGGATCACAACCCCGTTATTGTGAACCTGGGCCAAGCAGTGTCCTTCATAGACCCCCCGAAAAACCCGACCTTAAGCGCAATGACTAAGACAGGTTAACGAATGTGATTAGAGAAAAGTAGGTACCCACCCCTACCTTTCAAACATCAGCAGAAATTGATCGCGGTTCGGAGTTCATTACTTCCGCCATCAAAGGGTCGCTCGAAGCTTCGACGCCGAGGCACCATCCTAAGAGAGCGTCGCAGGCTTATTTGCCCTATTCTATCCTCAGGTACGTCCGGGAGAAAAATCGGCTGAGGAAGGCTTGGCAAACATCGAGGGACCCGGTAGACAAGGCCAACTGGAGCCGCAAAGTCCATGCAGTTCGCGAGATGGTCCAAGAATACCGGAACAGTGTCTGGGAGGACAATATTGAGAGCCTGTGCGTGCAGGAGGTCGCTGTGGCGCATGACGAGGAACTTGATGCGGGTCCTCGAACTAAGGCCGCCTATAGTGGGTCGTAAAGAGGTGGCTAACTATAACCAGAAGGCTGATGCTCTCGATGAGCACTTAGATGCGCAATTTGTACCGACTGACGACCCGTCATACCCGGTGAACATTGTGCACGTGGCTCAGGTTATCGGTGCAGTCTCGTACAGACCCTTAGATGAACCTGAACCCACGGAGGCGACAGAAGTGTCACGGGCATTAGCCACTCTTAAGACTAAACAAGGCCCCCAGACGTGACGGTATCAACAACGTGGTCCTCAGAAAGCTGTCTTGGAGGCGATTAGCTTCCTCATGGAGTTATTCGACGCCGTCCTGTTCCTGAGGCACTTCCCCGAGCTCTGGAAGCACGTCAAGGTCCTCTGTTTTAATAAACCTTGCTTCATCTTACCGACCGATTAGCTTGCTCGACTGTTTGGGCAAGTTGTTTGAGAGACTACTACTGAAGAGACTGACCTGACATGTTCGCGAGGCGGGAACCTTGGTGGACAAGAATTTCGGTTTTCGGGTGGGACACGCTACGTCTCACCAACTCGTTCGGCTCGTGGGGCAGGTCACGAGGAACTTCAACATCAACAAGCTGACTGATGCTGTCTTTCTCGACGTGGCAAAGGCCTTCCTTCAACCGTGTTTGGCCCGAAGGTCTCCTTTTCAAACTCTTCTCCCTGAATCTGCCCTTCTACCTAGTAAGGTTGTACAATCTTATCCATCCCACCACACCTTCTCCACTACCTTTGGGAACGCCACCTCCCAAGTCAGAAACATTCGGGCTGGAGTGCCACAGGGTTCCCTCGTGGGCCCGGGTGCACTTCAATCTGTATGTGAACGACATTCCAAAATCCCCAGACACCAAGTTGGCACTGTATGCGGACGACACGGCTCTAGTAGTGGAGTTGTGGTGAGGGCATCTGGTGGAGAGGTGACTTCAGACGAACCTGACACAGTTAGGGGTGTGGCTAACCACCTGGAGGACAAGTATTAACATGGACAGCAGTGCTCTTCACACGGAAAATAAAATTTTACAGGCCGACCCCACTCTGGCTGTTCGGAGAACAGATCAGATGGGCTGACAGTGCTAAGTACCTGGGACTTACGCTGGACAACAAATTGACCTGGAGATCGCAATGTAACGAGAGACTCAACAAAGCGATGTAAAGGCTGGGAATCCTAGGCCTACTGCTTAACAGGCGTAGCGCCCTGTCTACAAGGAACGGTCTGACACTGTACAAGCAGTTGCTCAGACCAATCCTCGAATATGCGTGTCCCACTTGGGGCCACCTGGCGGACACGTATGAGGATGATGCAGGCGTTACAGAGCGTGTGTATGAGGGTCATTGTGGACGCACCATGGTATGTCCGGAATGAGACTCTGCATCGCGACCTGGATATGCCTACCATCAAGGACCACTTCCGGAATCTGGCAGTCCTTCTACGACAGACTTCCCGGTGCCACTAATCCTCTTATCCAGGGGCTTGGGAATTACATAATCGAACCTGGAGGGTGCTATCGACGTCCCAAAGCCCTGCTCGGATAAGCGAGATGTGTCAAGAGTGGTTTGGGAGACTCTCACCCAGCCCCCCCATAGAGTAGTGTATCCGCATGGAACTTTAAAAACCCTTATTCGGTTCCCCAATATACTTTCCGTTTTCCCCCACCAATATTAATAATGTGTTTTTCTTGTTCCAGAATTTTGACCAATTGGTCGGTACGTGTTGGAATTTGTTCTCTTGCTCCCCTTTAGGGAGCATCAGAGCATGCTTATCTGATGTGATGAGAACTCCTCTTTCTATTGGCTTGGTCGGCTGCCACTATAGCTCACATTTTCCCGCGCAAATGGGCAACTCCCTTTTTTCCCATTGGACAAGGCCAGGCAGCAGTGGAGGGTATTTAACACGGTTGTTCCTCGGTCAGAGGTCAGTCGGATAGTGGCTAACCAACCTGGGTGTCCCACCTGTTTGAAAGAGCTATTAAATTGTCTTATATTATGAAGGAGCAATATTGTTTAAACCCTATCTCTTCGCACCGTCACCCTACTTACCACCGCGATTCACGTTGCCGGGACAATCACCCTACCTCCCACCGTAATTCACGCCGCCGGGACCAGCACCCTACCGCCCCACCTCGGGACTTCATCAACTTCCACCGAAATTCACGTTGCCGGTACTTCCTCATGTTCCGCCGCAATTCACGTTGCCGGGACATCCCTCTGTTCCACCGCAACTAACGTTGCCGGAACACTCTCGCCGACCTTTTTCCTATCCCTACCCACACGTGTCTGAACACAACGTCACCTTCGTCGTGACATCAACCCCTGAAGCCGCAGCGAGGGATAACAACCCCTTCATTCCTGAAGCACGTGTATCGGTGGAAAGCTTCAGTTGACTGTTGGGACTCTTAATAGTGGCATCGTAGAAGTGCTACACATCTTCACAAATGTTAAATATGCAGATATCCTCCATGTTGAATGCTTCTGAGACGATAGTGCCACTGCTGCTGTTAGAGAATAACGCCGAAGGTTTCCTATGCGTAGATTTCTCGACCATTGGGAGTTTTATGGAATTATTCGCATAGGAAGCCGTCGATGGTATTCAAATAGCAGCAGGGGCATTATCATCACAGAATCCCGCAACATACAGAATATCTGCATATTCAACATTTGTGAAGGTGTAGCACTTCTGCGATGTCACTATCAATAGTCACGACAGTCAAATGAAACTTTCCACCAATGCACATGCGTCAGACAGTGGCACATTACGAGTCCATTAAATACTGTATACTGTATATTCAAACTTATCATCTAGGAAAGTCCCCCCCCCACCCCCCTAGAATTACCGATACTATAATTGCCCATATTATTGACCTTTCCTCCAGAAATATCCTGTATAACCCAAACTGGTAGTAAGATTCGGTACTAAAAAAAATCCACTAATTTTAATTCTGGGTTGCCACAATTTTCTTAACAATAAAACTTCCTGTGTTTCCCAGAAGGAGCTCAAATTTTTCCAGACAGCTTAGATGGAATAATTTTAGAATCGATTTTGTTTATATTGCTGAGTCACTGATCACGTATTAATGTTTGAAAATAATTATAATTAAAAGAGCAAATGTTTATATATATATATATATATATATACATATATATATTTGTTTATATATAAATATATATATATATATATATTAGTATAGGGCACAGCAACTTACTACCTGTCCAGATTATACGCATTTTATTTACACAAAGGTGGCAGGTAAGAGGATGATATAGTTTAGAAAAACTGTATCCGCATTTGTATGGGGGAAAGTGCTAAACCATTTGTGAGGGGGGGGGGGAGGGAGAATAAGTACAACCAGCCAGGGTTCTAGCCCCGACAAACTAAACTAAATGAGCCTGACGCGTGCCCGCCGATGCGGGTTAGATGGTTTATTAGAAGTGTAGGTACTCGCATAGCATTGGCAAAATACAGCGATGATTCACATGGGGAGAGTCACAACCTCCCCAACACCGGCAATCCTGTATATTGCGAGTCCCACGCCCTAGACTGCATGCGGGTGCAGTATCCTATCCTCCAAGGGAAGTGTGCTTGCTCCGTTCATGTTCTCTCACAACACAAGTGAGTGTGGGAAGGTCCGATTCTTCACGCATGGCGGCCATGCGTAAGTCCTTTCTGCCGCTCGTCCGGACGGATTCACCGAGGGAACAAGGTCATGCCTTGAGAGCGCCAATTAAAACAAGTATAGCTGGTGTAGAGCATGCAAGTGAATATTTGAGCACATGCATGTCAAACAATGTGTCCAACTGCATCGGTGGACACGGAGACTATACGTCAGGCTCGTTTGGACTTGTTTGCCTAGGATTCCAGCCGGGTGTACTGAGAAGACTTTCATATAGTTTCCATGCAAAGGCACGTGCATTTTATTTAAATCCTACCCTCATCACTCCTATTCTATTAGTGTAATTAAATTCAGATAAACCGGGAATGCGGTACAAAAAAACTCCTACCAAAAAATAGAGGTGAAAAATGCTTCACGTCTCACTACCGTACGAGATATATGCATAGTATTTACTCTACTAGAGTATTGATAAGGAAGGCAAAGTTTATAGAAAATGTAACCTCATTTGCGTAGATAGAGAATGGGAAACTGTTTAATAAAACATATTTTAAGTACAACTAGTCCGGGATTCCAACTTCAATCTCCTCGTCACCGATAAACCAGACAAGACCATACCGACATCTCAGTGGATAAAGCCCGTCCATGTAACTGAGTAGTTCAGCAAGTTACGAGTGACACTAGGATTGGATGAGTTCTATTAGGATTGAAGTTCTAGATTAATTAGTTTCTATGACGTGAGCTGATAATTAACTTTATTTATGCTAACAATAAAGAGGTTACCAAGCTATAATTAAAGAAGCAATTATTTGTACGAGAATAAACCCAACACGAGAGAAAACAAACAAATAATGTTGCTTCACTTGGAGAAATATAATATCGTCTATGAAAGTAGGTCATGCAAATATTGCGCATAGAAACAGTTGTTTTTACAACTTGGAGAGTTTTAAATTGATAATATTACCGTAGTTTATCTGTGCCAAATAAAACAAGGCTTTCAGAGAAATGGAGGGAAAGACCATAACCAGCCCTTATATACTTTAAAGAACAATAATTTAATTTTGCTCTATTAGAAGTTTCGCGACTAACAAACTTAACCAATGACGGTATATCACCACAGGAGTACGGGCATCTAAGAGAGCATCTCACGTTCTATTAGCCGGGATATTAAAATCAAGATTACGCTCTGATCATAAAATCTATTGGCGTTCTGTGTACGGTTTACTGCTTTCTTTACTTGACAACAGCGATACCTTCAGGAGTTATCCATGGGGTGAGACGGGCTCTTAAGAAAATACAAACATATTGTTTCGCTATACAGTTTATTTATAGATACCAGTGCCGTACCCAGAAAATAATTTGGGAGGGGTGACGGTGGGACCTGAGGTAACAAGTGATAAAGTAAAGACAAAGTGATGACAATAATTGTTTTTTTTAAGTCGTGAACACTTCTTTAAGTAATTTAAAGTTTTTTAAAACAATTGGAGCTGTAATTACTTTTAATTAGCTTGGACATTAAGGAAATATACATTCAAAATATTTAATAACCATTTTGGCGGAAGGAGGAATTGAACTCGTTACGTCCCTCATTTCAGGTTGATACTATAAAGAGGGGCAGCTGCAGATCACACTTGACTCAAAGTATACATATATAATATTGAAGTATTATTAATTATTTACTGTCAGATACTATTTTTCGCACTGTGTTTATAAATATACCCACAACCGATAAATATTATCCTCTCCCAGGCTCGAACACAACCCTTTTAGTTCTGTAGTTTATTTCGCTTACCACTTAAACACAAAAAGAAGTAATTAATGGTCTAATAATCTAGGTAGACGCCTTAGATCAGTTGGTAGAACGTCTTATTACCGATATTAGGTTCTAAGGTTCGATACAAAGGAAGGATCGAAAATGATAAATTTATGTGTTGGTATAAAATTGTGATGTTAAAATTTCGGTTGGAATTTCCACTAATACTTTGAACATGCATTAAATAATATTATTATAATTATAATTATATAATATAAGATAGGTCGGTGTTTCCCACACCTTTAAGAACCACAGCCCAATTTTCGCAACGAACAATTAATTTAGCGACCCATCTAATGAATATGAGAAGGGTATTTATATTTTAATTAAATTATTTTACTACTTTTAAAAAATATATCAGGTATAAATTTTAAAAAAAAAACTAATCTATTTCTCATAATGAGGTAAGCGCGAAGAATGTGCTTGTTTCAGGTTTATGTTGATGAGTACCAAACCCTTCCTTCACCTCTGACAACACATCTTGTGAATGTGGGGAATGCCAGGCCTCCACCGTGGTTTGGATTCCACGTTAAACTGTAGGTNGCACAGATTTATCTGATTACCAAACCCTTCCTTCACCTCTGACAAGACATCTTGTGAATGTGGGGAATGCCAGGCCTCCACCGTGGTTTGGATTCCACGTTAAACTGTAGGTCCTCCATTTCATCTCACAATCACCCTACCATTACACATTAGCGTAAGTGCGTATAACCCGAACGGGTAGTAAGACGCGGTGCTAATAATAATAATAATAATAATAATAATAATAATGTATGTTGATGACGTCAATGAAGTCCACACCACAGGCACGAACATGAAACCCGATTCTCGTTCCCGTTTATTATGCACCTTAATTTTTTCCTTTTTTTTTCGTTTTTTTCCCCCAGTTTACCTTTTTTTTCATAATTTTATATTTTCAAATAATTACAAAATGTTCATATTTAAAAAACTTTTCGCAACCCACCAAAAGTCGCTCGTGACCCACAGTAGATTATATTTCACATATTTATTTCGTAAAATCGAGAAACTCACATCAGAGAGCGAGAATGTTCTAACCAGCAGTTATTTCCCAAGCTCTCCACTGCCTGTTATAATCGCTCATTGCGGCACCCCACGCACAAGAAGAGGGAGAGGAGCAGAAAACACAAATAAATGTGAACAAAAAAACTATACCCACAAGAGGTAAAGGTGAAATAAAAACGGGCTTGAGAATCTAAAGTACAGGGGAGGGGGAAGGGGGGCAATAACCTCTCTCCTGGGTTTGGATTGTGAAATTAGGACGAATGAACTGAAGCGAGTTATCTCCTGCCCCCTTCACCGCCGTGACGTAGATGACGTCGGAATACGCACCATGTACTACCCGCGTGGTTAGGGTTTCGACCGCAGCGAGTCTAGGTTTGATTACGGACGATAGTGATGAAGATATTTAAGAATTGTGTAGATTAGTCCATCTAGCAAAATAGTAATATTTAGGATAGGGTGTAGTATAAGGCGTACTGTCCTATAGGCTACATAGTTTGTAAGTCATGTTGTTGATAACAAAAAAAGTGTGTTTAGATAGTGCAAGTTAATGCCCAAATTTAAACCGCTTGGTCTAAGCCTTAAGGCGTCATCGCATCACTCTTGCAATAGGGTGACTACCAATGAAATCACGGTTCGAGTCTCAGTAGGGTGATTTATCCTAAATGGTTTTACACACTCCCTCGACGCAAATTCGGGTACATTTCCTTTGAAATCAACCTTCCTTTTCCATATAATATTAGCGCAATTAGCACATATGCGTTTAACCCCAACGAGTGATAAGACATGGTGCTAAAAAAACAACACAAAAGCTTAGTGAAGAAGGTTAATTTCCCCCCGTGTTTTATTACCCGTCCGGGCTCTCAGCATATTTATACTGGCGGGTAAGGATGAGGAAGGTAGAATTTAGAAAAAGTGAGCCCAGATTTGCATGAAACAATCTAGAAAAAAACCTAAGTCAGCAGAGATTCATACTAAACTTAACCTCTCTATCAAAATGTAAGCAAGACACAAGCTGAGCTTGACATCTAAACCACGTGCCCACCCTTCCATCGCGGCACAAATTATGAAACCTATACCAATATTTAGCGCTGAATTTGTGATACAAGAATATTATACCCTTTAAATTTGTGCCATGATAATTTTCAATCAGACGCCTAAAAGCTTTGTAGCTTCGCGCGGTAATTCCCTCCTCGAAGGCCGCTGCATTTCTCTTTCCCCTCTCATACACTATGCTGACTACACATCTCTGTATTTGTGTGAATGTTTAACCTAGCGGTGGGAAACCCTGAGAGTCAGCATCGCATGTCCCTTGGCGGATTCCTCATAAGGGTTCGGCCGGATTGACTGACAAGCGTGCGATCGAGCGAGCGCAAGAGCGATTGGGTGGCCAAACTGGCGAGCGTGCGAGCGCGTGATTAGCAGATAGCTCTCAATAGTTGTTGACGAGGAGGCAAAGGTTCGAATCTTGGTTCAGTGAACTGAGGGTGATTTTTAACAAGTGATTTATTATCATATTCTGAAACAATAGTTTCGGCTATTGTTTCATTAAGTGATTTATTGTTGTGATTTTCTCATCCTCTCTCCACGCTAATGGTGAATCTTATTTGTTAAGGCCTACTTTGATAATATTGAAGTATTTTAACATATCAGTTTTATAGACACACATATATATAAAGGTATGCTTTAAGATCTTACCAATTAAATTAGGCCGTTAGTAGCAAGTGTGCTAAGCCTATAGATAGTAATAAAAATATCAAATTGATAAGTTCTCCTAGCACTCAATGAACCAACATACAATAATATCGCCTAGCGCCTGTGAACTAGACTGTACCGGGTCGAGATCGTGCGCTCGGTCGCTCCAGTCTGGCCACCTCTCATTACAAACAATGTGTTCTATTTTATATTTTAGTCGCTCGCTCGCCCAGTCTGGCCGTCCCCTAAGGCTCTATTATTATTATTATTATTAGCACCGCATCTTACTACCCGTTCGGGTTATACGCACTTACGCTAATGTGTAATGGTAGGGTTAATGGTAGGGTGATTGTGAGATGAAATGGAGGACCCACAGTTTAACGTGGAATCCGAACCACGGTGGGGGCCTGGCATTCCCCACATTCACAAGATATCTTGTCAGAGGTGAAGGAAGGGTTTGTTAATCAGGTAAATCTGTGCCGGGACCGGGGATTGAACCCCGGCCGCCAGCACAGAAGTCTGACACCTTACCCCTAGAACGCCAGGTCACCCACTCCTAAGACTTTACACTGATTGGATTGTTTTACAGTAAATTTTTCCGAAACTTTTACCAAAATATAATAGTCCGCTAAGCTAATACAGATCGATGAGATCGGTTGGTTAGTATCAAAAAATTTATTCTTTAAAAATAGTGATTTTTTTTATTTTAATTAATTAATATACACACCGTTTGGTAATGTATCTCTACATATAATTTCCTAATGTTTTGTGTTTTTTCAATAGAAACGTGAAACAGAAATTTTTCCGAAATTTTTTCCGGAAAATTTTCCAAATAGTTATACTTAAGGTTAATTTCTCCTGAGGGCGTTAACACCAGAAATCTCATCAAACGAGCTTCGGTGGCCGCACAGTCTGACGCGCTACTCTCGCAAGAGACTAGACTGCCGATGACAGGGAGATCGATGTTCGAAACCAGTCGGTTGCACTGAGGGTGGTTATTCCTAATAGTTTTGCACTCTCGCGGGTGTAATTCCTCTAAATCCAACCTTTGTCGTCCCTGACACATGAGAGTAATTAGTACGACCTAAACGGGTAGTAAGACGCAATGCTAAAAAAAAAGAGTAAATAAACAAATCAATGGGAGCCTTTGTAGACCCGTTATGGTCATAAATCATATTTCAATTTTTTATCATGAATATGTTAATTAAAACAATTTTATGACTGGCCCAATATTTTGTCTCCCCCTCCCTTTTCTCCATGCTCCCCAAATACCCCACCCCCTTCTCCAGTCTTATGCCACCTTATTATAACCCACTCGTCTCTTAACACACTATAATATCTTGAATTACAATAGGCTCTAGGTGTCACCTTGATAATTTAACCCCTTCACCGCAAGCCTACACTTAGAATTTTTTTTTTTTAATTTTCATCTCTACTTCCACATAATCAAGATCTTCTAAATGACCTAGGAAGCTGAAATTATGCACAGTAATAATATTGACTGGGTGTCTTGAGGTTTCATAAGGTCACACATCGTTTTCTTTTAAAATTAAAGATCGACTCCTAAGAAAACTAAGAGAAGTTTACTTAAAAGTTTAAAAAAAAATATTTTTTCAAATCGTAATTGGCTTTAACGATTTTGATTAAAATTCCCATCTTGGTACAATATAATATTACTAACAAATTGGCGTATCTCATTTTCCCGCGAAAATGATTTAGAGGGCACTTTTACGTGCTAATATTTCCAATTTTTACTATAGACATACCCGACGGATCCGGTTTTCATGGGGATATTGTAACAATGTATATTGATTAATTTTTCTTAACTGCGAGTAGAATGAGCTTGAGGCCATTATCTAGATCAGCAGGAAATTAAGGCTCGTGTGCTTAATGCGGCCTGCGTCGTCGATTTGTGCCATCTGAAGGATTATAGACAGTTGCATACATCCCATTAACGATAACAGTTTGAGAAGTTAATAAATAACATTAGCCATGACATATTTAAATTTATTTGCTATGACATATTAGATTTTACCTGCTACTTTCTTTGTGTACCAAAGTAATATAGTTGTATGACTAATACATGTATTTTTGTATGAAAATAAATTTCATTATTTAGTAAATTCAGATTTGTGTCACATGCTAGAGACCTTACAGATGTCCATGTGGCCCTCGGGGAGAAAAGTTACCCCACCTCTGATCTACAATATATGGCGTTGCTAAGAAGACAAAAATGTAAGTTTTAATAATTTGTTAAGTAACTACAACACTTGAACTGACAAACACAGCATGTATCTAAGTTGCAGCCATGTAGATGGGATAGATGGTATGTATTATCAGTTTATCGCACATTTGGTAGTCAAAAGTAGGATTGAGTGGTACCATTTTTTGCCCTTTCGTTGCTATTCTGTGGAAATATTTGAATCAAATTGGTCTTCTCCTCCCATGTAGGGGTTGTATTATCCTCACACTAGGCTTAAGAATATTAACTCGACTATACTCTGCAGTAGAATAACTCTTCACCAGTGACATTGAAACCACATTATTATTATCATTCCTCCTAACAGCACACACCTTTATTTTTACGTAGTATAAAGACTACCAATGTTTATTTAAAATTATGGCTTCTTTTAATAGTGAGTTTTCAAATTATATTTTCTTATATACATCAGATTATATTGATTTTAATTATTTTTTTTAAATTAAGATAATGGGAAGAAATTAGCACAATAAATTAAGAACCCAGCTTTAGGGTATTTTTCCTGGATTTTTTTTATTACACCACTTTTTGTGAGTAAGGAATCATTTCAAATTTTGATAAATCTAGTAGAACCATTAATAAGGAAGCAAAACACAAGAATGAGAAAAGCTATTAGTGCTTAAGAAAGATTGATTGCTACTTTAAGGTTTTTAGCAATAGGACGAATTTTGGAAGAGCAGACCCGAATTGCGCCAGATCATGACCATCTTTTCTTTCTGTCTAAGGTCTCTATTTGCATAATACTTGAATTAAACTTTTCATGAAGACAGATGTAATTGATATTTATCAATGAATTTCCTTAAAAAATCTGGGTTATTGCATTTCCCCCCCTAACATTGTGAAGGCAGCACGGATGATAGGGGAGGAGGGGGGAGAAAAATGTATGGTCAACCTTAAAATTATTTTAATTAACTTATTGATGGCCAAAAATTGAAGTATTATTTATAAAGATAACATGTCTACAAAGGCTCTCATTCATTTGTTTCTTCACTACATTTTTTTAGCATCCGTTCAGCTTATACGCTTATATACTAAACACGACAATGTGATAAGGATTAGGAAGGTTGAATTTAGATAAATTGTACCCACATTTGCGTGGACTGGGAGTGAAAAACCATTAGTAAAACTAGCCTTAGAGCACTCGACCAGAATCAAACTTCGATTTTCCTGTCATCGATAGTCTAGTCTATTGCGAGAGTCGTGCGTTAGACCACCCTGCAACCGAGGCAGTAATTTCTTTACTAATACTACTGCTTCTACTACTATCACTACCACTAATTATTAGTACCTACAATTATTATTATTATTATTATCCATTTAATCAGTTGAAATTATTTTACAGAAATAATAATTGGAAAATTGTCCAGGAAACATATAGCGATAATTTTCCGCCTCATATTTCTAGTTACCTAGGATTGTTTATTTTACATTATTATGCAGCTATATTTATATGACACACTTGCAGTGGCGCAAGAACGAGGGGTGAATCCCTCCACCCCCGAATAATTGAAGGGGGTTGAAAGTACTATTTTTACCCCCCAAAATAATATAGTAAACCTTTTAGATAATGTAAAGAATTCAGTTTGAATTTTTTTACGAGCACTATTGAGGGCTTAAGGCACAAATTATGGGAATGTAATATATTTTTGGCATAAATTGAGCACTAAATATTTGCATTGGTTTAAGAATTTAGCAGCGCTCAAAGCTTTGATGTGTTTAAACGATAACTGTGGCAAAACATGATTTGAGAATTGTGGCACAAACTCAGCACATGGCAGTGCTTGCATAGTGGTCCATAATTTTTACCGAAGGTAAATAAATACATTTTTAAAAACATATATTTATATAATGGTAAAAATATGTTTAATTGCAAACTATAACATCTAGGAATTAAGTAACTAAAATAAGTCTTCAACTAACCTTAAGTGTATACAATTATCAATTCTACAACTAATAAATAAAATGAGATACTTTTTATTAATTGTTTAAAGACTGAAAAAATCAACATTAGTTAATCAAAGAAAAGATTGTATTTTAAAAATTCTTTCATCGATATATTTAACAGCTATATTCAAGTTGCTAAACACATGTTTTTTTCATCTATAGTCATAAATATAAGGCACTCATATATTTGTCTTCGCTTTGATGCAACCTCGAATAATATTCTCGTGGACCCCAGTTGGATACCACTATGACGTCACAGGTTGTGCAGGCAGGAGAAACTAGGGTCGGTCTTGAAGTGAGGCCTGGTCAGTACAACGTGATGCTAACACATCTTATCACCTTAAGGTGTTTTCATGGAAACTATGGAAGAACAAATTATGACAGTAAGGTTTTCTTGTGGCACAAATTCGGCACTAAATATTGGTATAGGTATTATAATTTGTGCTGTTTGTGGTGCTTCCAACTTCACGGAGCTGCCCTAAACAAATTCTATTTCGAAATGGCCTTTAGGGAGTGTTTTATGCCGACCCAAATATCGCAGGCCGCGATGTAATTCAATTAGTCCTGGGTTGTTCACATCCACTCCAAAGTTTCCTAAACGAACAAGATAGTTGACTGAAACAATGTCCCCACTCTCAGAAAATAATATACAGACAATTTACCAACTGTTTCGGAGAGATAAGACTGCACCAGAGCTGAGCATATGCCCACATACGATACCGCACAACCATTCCTCTTAGCTCACGATGACGTCATAACACAAGGCGTGGGGGACGCACGACTCACTCCGGAGGTATTTGCACCACGTCTTACCACCCATCCAGGCTACCCGCATTTAATTACACTATTGGAGTCATGTATCTGCATTGTGCGTGATCCCATTTAGAGCACTCGACCGAGATTCGAACTACGAGCTACCCTCTAACCACAAACCAAAATGCACGGACCCAACATTTAGTGTCCGTGGGGATTCAGCCGATTGAACCAGTGTCGATGTGGTTTTCCTTTTCTCTCTTTGGCATGATTTTCGTGTGGATCCTTAGAAATTCACCCTCTCTATCCTGTTATCTCGAATTATATAGTTAATGACTGGCATTCAATAATAATCAAACAAGACTATACAAACGACTAATCAAGGCCGTTCTTAGCGGACGCGGGGCCCTGGGAAAACTTCGTTTGTGGAGCACACAGTTTCCGTGTCTCCCTTTCCCAAAACATAAATAAAAAACTTTAGTTTTGTTTAATGTTATTACTGTATTTTGCACTTGTATACCCACTTTCAGCAGTACAAGGAATCAGGGAAATACCCTAAAAGGTAAATGCAATCATATGTAATAATTAACTATAGAAACCGCTTTTTATACATACAAGAGATGATTTCTCTCCAACCCTTGGTTCGATTTCCTTCTTAAACGACCTTGATCTGCATTAAGATACAAAAAACAACTGTGCCAAGTTTTAATTAAATCGTTTATTGAGATCAAAAGTTATCATGAGACATATCCACCGTAGACAGACAAATGCAAATCGGTGGAGTTAAAACATAGAACTCATTTCACTTGTTTAATAAACTAAACCATAATATGTTTTTACTTGAATTTACACGCTTGGCAATATTTACTAGATTGCCTATAGCACGCAATCAAAATTGCCCACTCCAACTTGTTTTTTCCCCTTTGATACCTAAGCAAGAGTGAGGGGGAGCCTCCCCAAAACGTGGGCCCTGTGCGGCCGCACCGTTTGCACACGCCTAAGGTCGGCCCTGCGACAGTTCCTTTGGGGGGAGCTGAATTGTATCCATTCTGAATGGTAGCCATTCAGACATTTCTTAAACAAGCACCACAAATTAAAAGTCTGATTTATATCCAT
>CABFOW010001382.1:123501-152340 GCA_902141385.1 Timema californicum | reverse complement strand
GGGGGGTACACAAACAGAGCACCAACCTAACTTAACCTAGCCTGGCCGTAATAGTGGTGTTGCT
Organism: Timema californicum; assembly: GCA_902141385.1. Taxonomy (NCBI): domain Eukaryota; kingdom Metazoa; phylum Arthropoda; class Insecta; order Phasmatodea; family Timematidae; genus Timema; species Timema californicum. Next base: position 152,276 of record CABFOW010001382.1, on the reverse strand, counting down.
AAGCATAGCAATCGTTTACTTTTTGATACGAAATTTTACATATTAATACATTTATTTGTGTTAAGTAAAACATAATATAGTTCCAAAATAGTTATTTTATACTAGCCATCTTGAAAAAATGGAGCCCTAGAACGTTTCTTTGCTATTATAACGTAAACCGTTCATTATGTCAAAGTGTTTGTTATGGTAAAAAGAGGAGAACATTGTAGACAAAACATGTTATTTAAGTTTTCTTTGTCATAAAACAGTTTTAATACAATCTCTTTGTGAAAAAACATGTTTAAGCATATTTAAGTAAAAATGGTTTTGCTTAAAGCAGTTTTGCTAGATAAGTGTGTACCCAGCCACCAGCCGCCGTGTAAAGTGGTGTAAACGTCCTGTGTGGAACAATCGGAGGAAGGCACGATGACATCAATATATCGACCTAGATAGAACATTTGTGCTTGGAGTTTGCGATCATACAAGTCTTACCCATCTAATGTTATCTGAGTACATTCATTTGTTTGGTCTATAAGTTATAGCATTTTATATTTTCATTAGTAACGTGCATAGTTATTGAATAATATTACGGTTATTTATCAGAATACAAAATAATATGATGATTTTATATTTCATAAACGTTTGGTGAAAATGTAAATTATAATTTTAATAATTCTCTCAGTATTCATAATGGAAAAAAATCGTTAGGTCTACTTCGAATATTTATGACAATTTTCATTACAATATTTATATGCAAGTTAAAATTAGAAGTCAAACTTATGTAGAGAATAAGTTTATCTCACCTTTTAGGGATTTTTTTTTATAATCATAAAATTTGAAAGGTATTGTTTTGTTGTTTTGAATTATATAGGGACATTCAGCGCATAGTAAACTGGATCGGACACATCCTTAGGAGGAACTCTCTTCTGCATGACGTCATAGAAGGCAAGGTTGAGGGAAAGAGGAGCTTAGGAAGAAGGACTCCCATTCTGAGAGTTGAGGGAGGCAGTGCATTGGTGGTCTAAGTTCACTGACAAAAGGAATTGATTGGCCTGTCGTAAGACAGAACACCTAGTGATGATAGTAATAATAATAATAATAATAATTGTTAATACCATTTGCCTCAATTGGTGTGAGCTATATTTTAAAATAATCAACAATTAATTAAATAATGCGGGATTTCTAGACGTTAGCAACCCGTTTCAGTTTTCCGGTAGACAACCTCCTCAAGTCTCTTGAGTTTACAAAGTGCGAGAAAGGCATTGTCTTTAATATTTAATTATTTAATTTCCCATTTATGATGCGCTTTCTACCCACAGAGAGGCATGCTTAATCATTCACTTTATTTTTCCTCTCCTTTTTAAAATATAATTTCGTTAATTTTTAGTTGTTTATGATTTTTGGTCAAAACATATCACAATAATTACTTTTGGGACTTTTCTCTTTTTCATGAATAAAGAGAAAAATTAATTTGGTTTACGGATATAGCTGTATCTTGATATATCTATAAACTAAATTAAATATGGTTGAAAAGTGATATTTGGACATTGGAATCGAACTCAGGACCTTTGGCTTAGCTCAGTTGTAGATTATTGGTACACTAGGTCAAACATATTGGATTAGATTCACGTGTATACTTATCACTTTTCTATTATATTTAATTTAAATGTAATAGTTTAAAAATGTCTATCATCAAATATATTTACCTCGAAATACTTTTTCAATCAGTTTTAACGCTAAAAAATAAAAATAAAACTTTTATTTTAAGGTTTAAAGCCCCGAAGTGCTAAAATTAATATAGCTTATGTTCAGTTACTTGAATTACGTTTTGCTAAGTTAAAGTTAATTTAATTAAGTTATAATAAACTTAGTTCAATTAGATTACCTATGCCAGTCGAAGTGACACAATCATTAAATTGGTTATTTATTAATTTAATCAAACAAATAAACATTTTAATATGCTTCACATATTTTAATCTGCATTGATGGTCGAATTGTCTAATAAGTCACTCTCGTGTTGAACTGGATTGCCACTGTCGGAGATATAAAGGTTCGAATCTCGTTTGGATGTACTGAAGATGCTTTTTCCTCAATGGTTCCCCACTGTCCTTCTACGCAAATGTGTATACACTTCTTATTAAACTCTACATACCTCATTTCTACTCCATTATCATTATCGATATAATGCGTATTGGCCTAACAGATACGTTGACGAAGTGGTTTTTTTTTTGCATAATTTACTTAAGCACCTTATTTAATTGGTTTGATTACTATGTACTAGAATACTATATATGGTCATTTCCCAGAGTATTCTACTTTCATAATCGATTTGAGCCTAGCTATTTCTACATGACCCAATTCCTAGTCTTACCAACAATTTACTATAAACAAACGCTGTTTCCAAGACGATTATATTGATTTTCAGGAATGAGTTTATAAGTAAAAACATTGTTGCATTTAAAAAATAAGTATCTACATATTAAATATATCACTATACTTTCTTTATCATGCGCTTTTAGAGTGATAGCACATTATTAATTTCTAATTACTTGCATTTTAACCATCGATATTTTATTGAAACTGGGTGGGTATTTATTACGTTTGGTTTTTTTCACCAAAATAGTTCTTAAAAACTTCATTCCTTATTAATTTTTCGAATATAGAATAGAAAACAAGTACCAAGTTAATCAACCATAAACACAACTCTTTCATTTAGAATGTTTATATTATTTATAATAATTTTCATACAAAAAAAAAGTGCAATAAAACAAATGTTAGTGCTCAATGATGATGGGATATTTTCGACAGCGTTTAAAATGTTGGTCTTCAAATAAGAAAAATAATGTTAAGACTAGCACAAACAACTTGTATTAAAACTATTTGTTTAATGATTGGTGGAAGTCCTTTGTGTTCTCTATAGTTTAATTGTAAGAGATGTAAGAATTTGTGATTCGTAGTTGAACCTATGATCAGTAAATACTTTCTTATTTTACTTTTCTTTGAGTTTCTTCCTGAACTCACAGATCTAGCATTTACTCCAATAATCAAACTTCTGAGACCATTTCAATCATGAAAGATAATTGTTCAACAACTCTCTTGTAATCCACCCAGAGCTTCATTCCTATTGTCCTTCCTAGCCAACCACGTATTAACTTGATTATATGTTATATTCCACCTTCCTGTACCTCACGGTTCAGAGCCTTTAAAGCTAACATGTCCAAATATAGCGATTTCCTCCCGGGTCCCAACTCACAAGCAGTAATTGCTATCAAAATGACCTACGCTCTTAGATGGATGTAATAAGAAAAAAAAAATCTATGTTTACACAATATATTTGTTTAAACATTCTTCTCCAAACGTAAATTATTTAAAATATATTTAATACACACCTTAGGTATACACATTTTGTGCTCCCCATCTAGCATTTTGACATAACGCCTTTTATGTAAACCCTCAGTTGGTTTATAAAACAATATTAGATGTGTCGAGATACACGCCCACCTACTGCAAGGATGCGATAATAGTTGGATTTTAAAACTTCCAAAACAAGACAGAGATAATATTTTAAGCACCTCCCCCCCTTCCCCCCCACAAAAAAGAAAAGAAAATGCAAACGCCATATTTTGGTTATATTAAAAACAAAAGAAGTAGCCTCATCACAGTTAATTACTACCCCTTTCGCTGCATGTGAGTGGTTCTGTGACTGTCCCGTCATATGCAGCAATAGACCCTTATTAGAAAGAAAGTCAATTTAATTAACACACAACCTAACCCGTATCATCAAACTCATTTAATCTGTTGATTTTTCTACATCCCACACAGTGAAGAATAACATCTTTGTGTAACACTACACATGGAGACGTCATTAAATACAAAAATGTTTCACTTTGCAGTACATATTAATTTTACAGTTAAAAAGTTAATATATAATTTGGTAACAATACTACTAGTTTTGTTTAATAAAATAATAATAATAATAATAATAATAATAATAATAATAATAATAATAATAAAGAAATTATTATTGTAAGCATGTCTAAAGTTGCGTTATATTTCTGGTTTTCTATAATTATCAAAACTCGGTGACTTTATGGATGGGAAAACTTCTCTTTTAAACTAAAAATCATTACATTTCGTATTAAAATAGCCCAAACGTATTGCACTAGAGCTATTTTATTTCGATTGAATTTGAGGATTGTAAGTTATCTTAATGAAGTATATACATTATAAATAAAGGATAAGAAATTAATCATATTTGAACTTATACATTTGAAATGTTAAAATTCATATAGCTAAGGCTGCAACGAACAAATATATTTTAATATATGAAACTTCATCAACACCACAACAAGCAACGCCAATATAGGATCTAACTAAACTCAAGGATCTTAATGTTGTGTGGTTGACAGCATTGTTGTTTATAAACAACATTTTGAAGTGTTTTGATTTTGGCGTCTTTGTAAACACAAACTATAAGTTGTGAATTGTGCTATATTTGAAGTCTAGAGATATTTAGAATATTCTTTTACGCAAAATAAATATAATTTGATGAAGAAACATAGCAAAAATATTGAGGATGAAATACCACTCACCCATACTTCTCCAATCATTCAAGAAACGCGAGCAAAGTTTGATTCTCTACTTCGTGCTGCACTCAAGGAAACCAAAGAAAAGAAAAAGAAACGCAAGAAGTTAAGTACAAAAATACCTTTTGCACTCCAAACACTTTCAGTTTAAAATAAAAGGCATGGGCAATAGTTTTTATATCAATAGTTTTACATTAAAGAATAAATTGCATACTAGGCCTTCCTAACGCCTTGTTCGATTTTTTCTTTTAAGTTAAATTCCTATTCATCATCATCATCATGAACTGTTTCAAGCCTGAGGCCAGGTCCGTTTAGTAAAATATCTCCATCTCCCTCTCTTCTTTCATCATCCTTCCTCCTATACTCTCTTCCACTCTCCTCCTCTCACTTGCACACTTGCTATCTGTTCCTCCCATTTATTCCTTGGTCATCCTTGTGGTCTCTTTCCTGCATACTTCATATCCATTAATCTTCTTGGAATCATCCCTGTACATGACTAATTCCTCTGTTATACAAATACACTCTTCACCTTTCATAATGCTCTAATACACTACCTACCAAGTAGAATACTGTGAAAACATTTTCACAGAAATCAGAACTAGTTAGCTCCACGATGTCAATAAGCACTCCTACATTATTCTCCAGTCCCCACTTTTACCCTTCCCTATTGCATCCACCCCTCTCCAACATGCACTCTTTGTATTGGGGTTAGGTAGGATTATTTGCACACATGGTAAAAATAATGTATCATAATCATAAATTATTTAATTATCATGTTTTGCTAACAACAATCTGAAAAATTATAGTTGCTTTGAACCTTATCTTTTGTAATTTTCTTTAGATTGCTGAACATGGAGATCATAGGAAACAAAGTCCACATAAGTTGTCAAGTATTAAACATAAGGATACAGGTAGTGGTGATGAAAGCTATAAAAAACATGAATCTACCACTGAGCTTCTTACAAGTGGTATCGGCTTTCTTTCCAGTAGCGAAGATGAAGCTTTCACTAAAAACCAAGGATTTACCGGTATTCAAACACATGAAAAATCTAAAAGTATACCCCAATTGAATGATTTAGATGTAGGCCGGCCATTAGTGAAACATTCGGAAAAACTTTCAGTTCTAACTGTAAAATCAGAAGCAATAATGAAAGAAGAAATATATCAAAGTGACATTTTTATGGCCGATGTTCATTCTAATGAAAATGTAAGTAATGACAGACTTTTAGAAGGAATTAGTAATAGTCCTTTAATGCAGTTTGAGGAATTGGATAAATCGAGCTCTCAGAGCAATAGTGATAGTTCACGAAATAAACCAAATCCTACTGTAGTTACTAAAAGTCTTCCCGTTTTTAAAAAGCCTGTGCCTTTACCAAGGATTAAAGTAGGTAATAAATCCCAAGATGTGAAACACAGTGTTAAATATAAATCATCAGAAGACGACTCAGATAGCACTAGTCGCAAAGATCTTGTTGTCCATGCATTGGTTAGTGCTACAGACAGTGTCCCCGCCCAGAAGGATTTTGAAGTCAGTCAAAGTGATAAACAAAGGAAAAAACACAAACATAGGCCTAAGTCTCAAACTGTTACCACCGGCAATGCAGAGGAAATCGAGATGGACGATTTCAAGCATTCACAGAAAGAAAATTTTCAAGAAAAAGAGTCATCATCTACTGCTGAAACAAATAATGGGAAGAAAAAAATTAAAAGAAAAAAGGGCAAAACTAATAGCAATTTTGAAGACCAAATTGAGAATGAACTTGAAATGAGAGAGTTAAACTCATCTCTCACCAAAATTCAACCGTCTCAAGAAACACTGCATGAATTAAAACCACCAAAAGGAAAACATGAGAGAAGCAAGATTGAAACAGAAATGTCTACTGCATCTGTGACATCAAAAGATTTGTCAAAGTATAGTTATGAAAAAATTATTGGAATAACTGTACATCGAAGTGATTGTTTGCAACCAGATGTTTTAGTTCGTCATCCTCTGGTGAAAGTTCATTTGATTGATGTTTCTACTGGAGAATACTTGAAAAAAAGTGATAAGAACCGTCCTGTGTCTTTCTTTTATGAAAATAAGGTTGAACATATTTTACCTCTAATGACAGAAATATTTGACTTCAGAGAGAGACGGTAAGTTAACTGTCTTATTCTTCTTTTAATTTGAGCTTACATTTCATTGTTAAATCCACATTTACTACTGTACGGCCCTCCATTAATGATTAAGAAGAAATAATTATAAAACCACTTTGGTAAACTAGATTATATTTTTGGAAAAAAACAAAAATCATTTCTGTCTCCCTATGAAGTTTGTGGGTGAGTGTTTTAGAGTATACCATACAAAAATAAATAAAAAATAGTATGACTGAAAGAAAGATAGATTTAAAGAGTGTTATACCTACTTATCTATACTTTTATAAAGGTGCTTAACTTAAGCCAGCTCTACATGATTCATCAACTTGCCTTTCAATGCTGGAGCCCAACAGTAGGTGATGAATGAGCAGCTTGGAGACTTTTGCCAACTGTCCCTTCTAGATAGTTTGTCCAACGTTGCACGATGTGTCTCCCACATGATGGCCAGTTTTGTGGATTTCATCATGGAGAACGATAGGTTCCTTCCTACTTTGGGTGTTGCAATAGCCCTTGTTGTGCTATCTTGTGTTAATTTGCTAAGGTTAACACACATTGTTCAACAGGTTCTTATGATCCAAATGCTTAGGATCCCACAAATTGGACAATTTTGCATACAAACTAATGAATTCAAGAATCTCCTCATTTTTCCATTCCATCTTTGAAATACACCTCAAACACAAAGAACACTGCAAAGACACTGACATACAAAATGCGTACAGCTTGCGCATTTCACTGCGGCATATTGGCGGGGCATCAGCTGGTGCATCATTATGAATGTGATGGGGCTAATGTTACAACATTGGACCCTCCCTTTGACACGAGTCAAAAATACCAACAACAGCTCGAACATTACCACATGCCAACATTGGAAGCATAATACTCAACATATGCCAACTGTCTATCCTCCACATGATGTGTCCAACCATCAAGCATCCAGCATTGGAAGGCACTTGACGCATCATACAAATCCGGCTTTACAATAGTGCTCGTGTCAATTGTTAACAAAGTAATTAAAAACATATGCTAGATTCATATACAATTATTGGAAAACAAAATTTAGTTATTTTACCTTTGATGCCATGTATATATTGTTAATACATTTTGATGAATTTTAAAATTCATGTAACAGATATTTGTGGTAGGGAGATGTATAGTTTTCTTCTGAGCTTGTGAAAACAAAACATTATTTGTTTTATCTTTAATATGAATAACTTAAAATGAATAACTGGACTACTGCTAAATTTCAGATGTATAATACCATTTTGGGAAGAGTTGTTGGTGTTCAATGAAGACATTGAGTATCTCTACAAAACAGATCCTCCAGTGGTTATCCTGTTTGAAATATTGGATTTTGTCAACTTCTCAGTGGCTAGCTCTCAGTACAAGAAGCTAGGTTTGTTTTTTAGTGGTGTGACATGACCACCTTTATAATTATCTTGGTTTTGTATGCTAACATGTTAGGATATAATTTAAATTTCGACATACACTAGCCAATTGATTGTGGTGGATAGTTTACAGGAACAAACCTTTTAAAATTTAAAGTTTTTTTATGCGCTCATTTGGCTTCTCTCATCTTCCTTGATTAGTTTCTAAAGATACCTGTCTAGACAGTATATAAGATCAAGTTGTTAAGTAAAGGGATCACAAGAAAAGGGCAGAATTTTTGCAAATTTTAAAACCAACACTTTTTTGGCCAAAATAAAAAAATATTCCTTCATTAGAGACACAAGAATTTAATTTTCTTCCCATGGGAACCTCAACAGTTCTTGAATAACTGTCATCCTCAAATTTAATGTCAGCTTTTTATACATTTAAAAAAACTCTCGTGTAATGATCATTACAGATATTCAACAACTATTGATAAAATGTGTAGAAAACTAAACTCTATGTTTTACTATAAAAATGTTTGATTTATTTTGACCAAAAAAAGGTTTTGCTATTAAAACAACAAAAACAAATCATATGGTAAAATGTTTTCATGGTTGACTGCAAAAAAAAAGGTTTTTTTAGAAGGTGCTCCAAATGTCCATTCATAAAGACAAATCAAATAGCTAGTCTAGCATCCCATAGTTCTGAATAGATTGTTTTATAAATTGTAATTATTAATAAACTCATCATAAGTTGTAGATAATAGATACTGCAGTTAAATAAGACACTTCAGTTTGTTATAGCAAAATTATTAATATTGTAATGAGCTGATTCGGTGGGCGCATGGTGTAAGGCATCACTCTCACAATAGACTAAACTTCCAACTATGGGGAGATCAGGGCTCAAATATCAGTAGGGTGTACTGAGGGTGCTTTTTCCTAAATGTGGGTACACTTCCTCCAAATTCAACCTTTCTTATTCCTAACACATTAGCATAATTAGTACATACTTTGGCTATAACCCGGACGGGTATTAAGGTACGGATTACTTTGTAATCTCTCGTAAGATTTTACTAAAGGTTTGTACCAACATTTGTCTATTTTTATTATAAGAAATGTTTTCTTCTTTTTTCATTACTACTGGTACGTTTAAAATCAAAGTTTATTTAGGTTTGGTTTTATAAATGATGAGGACAACTTACAAGAAGGGCACTCACATTCACCTGGGGAGAGGATGGGAAAACCAACATGATAAATCACCTGCAGTAAACTATCCCCATTACCGAAAATAAATCTTGTTGTTACCAGCAATACGACACGAGCTTGTCACCCTAGACCATGAAACCACAATTTTTTTTTATGCAAAGGGGGTAATAAGTAAAATGTTTTGAGTTCCAAAAACGTTCAACATATTATTTCACACCTTCCTTTGAGGGCCACCAATTTGATTCATGACTCAGGAGTGCTAGTTAGTGGTATTGTGATATGGCTGGTATTTTAGGTTCTGAATGAGGGTGGCATAGTGGTAATGTGATATGGGTGGTATTTTAGGTTCTGAAGGAGGGTGGCATAAGATTGCTTGGGCTTTCTTAAAACCTGTTGGGAAGAATGGTGTTCTAAACACAGAACATAAAGTACGACTCCAGCTCTACAAGCCTCAGAACTCCAAAATAGCATCTTGTGACAGTTGTGATGTAAGTATAGGTTGGTCAAATGCATGGGTATTTGATTAATTACTTGAAAATCAACACAGGTATCATTTTTTGACTGATTAAATTGAATTAAAATTAATCACTTGGCTATGTTGCAAGCATAAAGGTACTGCTTCTAAATAATTTTATTCCTTGGCATGTTAATTTAAATGGTAATATATGGTTTTACAAAATAAAGACAACACATTTTTTTACGCTGATTAAAGAAAGTAGGTTACATAATAACACTACTTCCACAGCAGTTGTTTTTGACGAATTACACAGTACAGACAATAGATATACGTTAAAAAATAAGTGTACCAGCACCAATATAATTTTACATTTTTGGTAGCAAGTAAAATAGAATGGAATCGAATGAAAATATAATTAAATATTGTAAGATAGCTTATAACATTTTTTTAATAACAAAAATGATTAATTTTCTGTATTTTAATTCAGTGTCGAATACAAATTTTTTCCTTTATGTAATATATTTCTCTAAGGAAAACCTCATTTTGCTTTTTGAGGTATTTTGTTATTTTGGAAGAAGATAGGCTACAAGAAAGGTGGATAGAAACACATGAAAGGTAACAAAAACGATATGGCTTTTACTTTTATTGTGTTTGTCCTTTTAAGTTATTCCTTTTACTTGTTCCTTAATAAGTGACCTTTTTTTTTTACCAATTTCCTTTTTTCCATTTTTTTGGGGGGGTTTCCTCATTTAAGAAGTTATGTTGCGAGTTCCAGGCGATTGGGCGGGAACAACCTATTTTCTTCCAGAGGCAGCCATTACCTCTTTGTCTATTGGCAGCAATGTAAAGTGTGAACTGTGTTCTTCTTTTCATTGTAAAAGCCATATTATGTTTGTTCCCTTTTATGTGTTTATATCCACCTTTCCTCTACCTTCTTCCAAATATAACAAATTTCTTCCTTAAGTGTTCTGGGTAGAAATATCTTCTAAAGGCAAGGGTGATTACTTTTATTACTTCTTGAAATCAGCGAGTTATGTTTTGTGTAATGTATGCAGCCATATGTGTGGTGGAGTAGAGGAAGGTGGGACCGCTACCCTGGCACACTCTATGTGACTGTGAAGGGTATCCTACCTCCAGAACATTTGCACCCAGCCTTGCGGTCCCGCAGCGCACTCCAGGGAGAGCACAGCTCATGTAACATTGACATGGAGCGGGAAGATCACTCACAGGCCTCATCCAACTGCAATGTACGTCTCATGGATGTGTGCATTTTGGTATCACTCTTCACGAGTGTTAAAGAGCTCATCTCACAGCTGTTTAACTGGAATACTACCTGCTTTGGTGGCCGCATGCTCTAAGGTGTCATTCTCGCAACTGACTAGACTGCCGTTGACTGGGAGATTGGGATTTGAATCCAAGTCGAATTTACTGAGTGTATTTTTTTTCTAAATGATTTTTCACTCTGCATAGTGTCAGTTTGTGTTTTTATATCTCGTAACAGGGGAACACTCCAACTTTTTTCATCATTTTTATTTTTTTAAATCCTTTCCAAACAAATTTTTTCGGTTGAGACTATCATTTTTTTTATTAGGCCCTTTTATTTCTCTATCGCCCTGGATAATCTAGATCCTACTGTAATGTAGAGCATTCCAGAATCTTAACAGAGTAATGACCAAGTTTTTATTATGTAATTAGCAGTACAAATATGTAACTTCTTGTAAATGTTCAAGATATGTATTAACTAAAATTATTAAATGAGAGATTATATGCGTTAAATAACTCAATAAATTATAAAACCTCACTTATTCTAGTAATTTTTAAAATCCTTTCAGCTCGCTTCGGTGGCCGCATGTACTAAGACGTCACTGTCGCAGTAAACTAGACTGTTGATGAAACGGAGATCGAGGTTAGAATCTCGGTCGGGTGTACTGAGGATAGTTTTTCCAAAATACTTTTTAATTCTTCCTCTCGTGAAGGCAGGCACACTTCCTATAAACATATCCTTCACAATCTCTAAAATGATTAGTGTAATTAATACATAAGTGTATAACCCAAACAGGTAGTAAGATTCAGTGTAAATATAGAACTATTTAAACATGCACCCATATATCCACACAAACGGTATTGGTCTGCTTATAACATTTTAGTAAGTCCTAACATACATTTGCTGACTTTAAAGTGACTCAGCTAAGTCACTGAGCTTAATCTTATTGATCTAAAGGTATCTGACCATTAAAGACCAATAACAATTTATCATTATGAAATTAACTTTGTTGCCTCATGACACATGATAAAATTAATTAATCGTGGTTTGGTTTTGTGTTCATGTTAAATATTAAATGAGTAAATATTTAATTTTTAAATTTAAAGATCGACATTATGTTTTGATTCAGTCCTGTCTTGCAACAACGATTTCAATGTCTGAAGTATGATCAGCATGCTAGGATGTTTACACTGATAGTATTTTCTTTATCTGTATAGTTGGCTGCACTGTCAAACACCCCTGACCCTAGTTGGTCCAGACTCCCGTCTCAGTCATGCAAGGTGCCAAACAACCGACGGCTTGCCCTACCCACGACATCCAAGGGCTGTTTCTCTATCAAGTTCAACCACTCGGGTCGTCTTCTTTCTTGTGCCATGGCGACCCAGCAAGTAGTCAACATCATCATCTACACGGTCAGACAAACCTCAGTGGCTGAATGGTCTAAGGTGTCACTCTTGGGTCGGACTGGCCTTTTGATGACAAGGAGATCAGGGTGTGAATCCTGGCCAGGTCTACTGAGAGTGTTTTTTTCCTAAATGGTTTCCCGATTTATTTCCACGCAAATGTGGGTAGACTACCTCTAAAATGCTTCCTTCTTCTTCCTTACCCCATTTGAGTGATTATCATATACATGTATAATCTAAACAAACCTAGTAAGATGCGGTAATAAAAAAATACCCTCTCAGATTATTCAATAGATAATTATTACTTAGCCAAAATAGTTTAATTTCTTTTTTTTATCCGTAGAGTTACTAACTGTCCTGTATATCCACATTTAATCACACCATTTTTCCAATGATGGGGAAGGTAGAAATTAGATAAATTATACACATATTTTTGTGTGCAAAGAAGTTGGGAGACCATTTAGGTCACAACCCACCTCAGTTGGGATTTGAACACTGACCAGGTCACCATCAATCCAATCGATTACAAGAGTGACACCTTAGACCATACAACCACCAGTGCAGCTCAAAACAAGTCACATTCCTGATGATTTGAATAAATAATTAACTTGACATTAAAAAATACAGTATTCAAACTCATTGATAAAGTAACTTGATTGTAAACTAATAATACCTTTTTATATTTATTTAAATACTGGATGTGTCTAGGGAAAAAACTGCTTTTAAGAGTCCAGATTAATATACACAGTGTTAATCAAGCAAAAAACCAAATAAAACTCTATTAATTGCAAGTTTAGTCAAATAATGCATTGTTTCAGAACCTTAAACTAAATATAAATAGCACTATACAAGTACTAAAAATTTGAGTTTGAGTCAAGTTTTAGTTGTGGTTTGAGCTCGACCTGAAGATTTGTACAAAACTCAAAAAATTTTGAGTACTTTGAATTTTGTATTTTAGCTTAAAATTTCAGAGTTTAATTAATTTTGTTCAATTTTAAGATACTAGTTTATAGCAAATACAGTCCCTCAATATCTTCTTGTGTCAGATTAAAAAAACAAACTATTGGAACCACTATATCAAATTTATTTAAAAATCCAAATTTTTGTGATCATAACTTTTTTTGATAAAAAATTACATTAAAAATAGTATTATTTATGCATAGAACTATTATGAAAGCCCAACTTGAAATATTTCTACTACAAACATTTCTCTGTATTACTTGAACTCTAAATAAACTCGATGGTTTCATTCAAACTCAATTCAAACTCGACTTGAAAAAAAAAGTATATCCGCACACCTATAAATATAACTAATACCAATAACAGTTTTAACAAAACAATTCATTGTTATTTTTTTTAGATCCCTGAAGGCAAGGAACACAAATGTCTGACATATCATCAAGGCTTGGTGTACGATCTTCACTGGTCAAAGGATGATTCCTTGTTGCTATCTGCTTCAGCTGACTGCACTGCGTGTGTGTGGGATATGGAAGCCAAGAACCGCCGTCCATCTCAGGTAACAAAGTTTGTGGATTGGGGTATTTACATTTAGTTTTCAAATCCTCGTATTTAATATCTATTCTAACCCGCTTCGATGGTCCGATAGTGTGAGGCGAGGGTCAGCAACCTTTTTGATATTGCAGGTTGTCCGAGTTTAAAAAAAAAGGCAGACCCGCTTAGAAAAATATCAATCAAAATATTTTAACTTTGTGTTGATCATAAATAGTAATTATTTATTAGTCTGTTTTTACGAACACAATCTTTTGTTTGCTCAATCTTTTGACTGCTGACCTAAGATATTACTCTTGGAACAGATTTTTCAGTCAATGACAAGATTGTGGCTCAAATTCAGATCTGGTGTACGGAGTTTAGTTTTTCATAAAGTTTTCTTCTCGCCCTTCTTGAAAAAATAACTTTATTTCTTCTAATTTCTACTTTATTCATTCGGTCATTCCTAAGCCATTAGGTTAAATATACGGATAGTTCGAAGGAGTAGTAAGACACAGTACAAAATTTATTTTTTCAAAGATAATAGTCATAAATATGGTATGTAATAATTTGTTGAACTTAATGTGACCGATTTGAACACATAATGTCAGCCATTTATATTTATTATTTTAGAATTTTTATTCTATATTGTTACAAGCTGACTACNCAGCCATTTATATTTATTATTTTAGAATTTTTATTCTATATTGTTACAAGCTGACTACAACCACCCCCCCCACCTCCCCCCCGCCTTCCCTCTTTCTATAAAACCCCTTGGTTAGTCATTTTTCACTCCTTCCTTTTCTATGAGCCCTATGAATATAGCTCCCAAGTAATTTAAGTCACTAGGGTTAAATGTTTATACAAAAAGAAGCAACACTTAAGTTAATTGGCTGTAAATAATGATAATTTATGTATTTTTCTTTATTAGTTTGTTTTATGAATATTTCTATCATATATTTTTGATTATACTCTTAAATTATTCCCTGTGTTTTATTTAATCAATTAAGGTGTACTTTGATATACCAAAATAACTCTCAATGCATGAATTCACACAAACATTATGATATGCTTGTATGAAAATAAATTTAATTATTATTATTATTATTAGCACCACGTCTTACTACCCGTTCAGGTTATACGCATAAATTTAATTAATTGTGTTTTTTTTCCCCATAGATGTTACCTCATCCTTCATTTGTGTATTGTGCACACTTTCACCCCAAAACAAACTCAGTTTTGGCAACCGGGTGCTTTGACCATGTTGTGCGATTGTGGTCAAGGGCAGGTCGCAACAAACCGTACGAGGTAAGATGAACAATTACATTTCTTGCACCGGTGGCATGTTTGGTACATGGTTAGACTTGCTACCTGCATCAGCAAGCATGCTTGTCCATTCTGGTATGTCAGTGACTAGGAAGTCAATGATCCCAGCCCTATTTATCTAACTGTTAGGGAAACCATACAAGATCACATTACTCTAGCATCAATTTACTTTTCATTTTCATTTATTTGAGGTATTAAACATGCACTTTATAAACCAACTGAATATATAAGCACATGATTTATAAACTAACTTAAATATAGAACAGACACATCATCATCATCACTGATTCATCACACACACATTCAGACGCAAATTCATCGCTGTGAAAGGGGAAATCCATATTTCATCAACGATAAATTTTTTGGCCATGCCAGGGATCGAACCCTGGAAGGTTTATTGTGCTGACACAATGACACCCTCCATCCACAAATGTTGGTATTATCGTCACTCACTACAGCGGCTACTCGGTCGCTATAGCTTGCCTGTGGGTTCACACCATGGAGGTTTTTTGTATGCTCACTATTGAATGTCAAGATGATATAATTCTGTCAAATGCATTTTGGTTTATGTTTCAGCTCTTCCAAGAACTTGAAGGCCATGTTGGTTTTGTGAATTCCTTGTGTTTTAACAAACAGGGAAAGCTGATATCAGGTGACAGTTTAGGAAGAATATTAATATGGGTCCCAGAAGGCGGGAAGTCAAAAAAACATATTGGTGACTGGAAGCTGGAAAGGTAATATAATATATATATGAACTTTGTTATGATTCAGGCCTAACCTAAACTATTGTCTTCCTTGCCTATCAATTA
Organism: Timema californicum; assembly: GCA_902141385.1. Lineage (NCBI taxonomy): Eukaryota > Metazoa > Arthropoda > Insecta > Phasmatodea > Timematidae > Timema > Timema californicum. The sequence continues at coordinate 136,255 of CABFOW010001382.1, read as the reverse complement.
GGCCTACATTAAATTAGTGTATACCCCATCCATGGTAAGAAGGAAGACCTGAGAAGTCTTTTTTCCTACCAAAATCCTAATATATATATAGTAGAATTCTGGTAGGGAAAAAGGACTTTCAAACCCCCATTCCTACCATAAACAGGATATACCGTGTTTTCACGCTGCTCTCAGATATAGAACTAGAAAATTTTAGAAAAAATATTTTGTATTTAAACTTTTAGGAGTGTAACTTATCAAAGAATAGTAAAGCATAAACATTATCCGATACAAGTTAGTTTTTAATTATTGTACATACCCTCTAGTTTGGTCAACATCTTCATCATTATTTACAGCCGGTGGCCAGGTCAGTTTTGTAAAATTCCTCCATTTTCCTACCCTCACTTGCACACTTTCTGTTATCGGCTCCCATATATTTCCTGGTCTCCCTTGTGTTCACTTTCCTACCTACTTAATTTACATCATCGAAGCTAAGTCAAAGCCTCGCACACCTATAACAGATAATTATGCATACATACCCACAGTCATATTTATAACAAGTGTGATACCATCCATCATGTTATTTACTGTGTGATAGCGATGTGAAGCCAAGAGAACTGAAAGGAACAGTTATAAACAAGCTGATGGTCCATCCTGGTGGTCAACGATTGTTGGTCCATGCTCGCGATAGCCTATTAAGGATGCTGGATCTTGCTACAGGCAGTGTAATACAGTGGTTCAAGGGAGCCCTCAACCATACGTATGTCCACGTTACTTTTTATCATTCTGTATTTAGATGTTGTCTAAAAAAAAAACTTGTAAGAAAACAACTGTTTATTCTAAATCTTCAGTAAAAGTGATATTTTCTCCAGAGAAACGAAAAACATATTAAAGTCATTAGATATTAAAGTAAACATGTGTGCTTCCCTTCTAAAACATTTTAAAACAACTTTGAAAAATTTTGAACTTTGTCATTAACATAAGATATTTAAATTGTCTCTCGTGATAGACTGGACTGCATATGGCAGGGAGATCGGGGTTTGAATCTTGGTTGGGTCTACTGAGGGTTGTTTTCCCTAAGAATGTTTCCCACCCTTCCTTCATGTAAATGTAGGTACATCTCCTCTAAATTATACCGTCATCATCCCAACTCCATTAGTATGGTTAATATGTTATACCCTACCAGGTAGTGAGAAGATCCAACACCTTAGCTGAGTCGGTAGTGTGTTTGCCTACTGAGCTAAGAGTTTCGGGTTTGATTCCCGGCATGACCAAAAAATGTATCATTGGGGAAAAATGAGTTTACCCTTTCACATTGATAAATTATTGGACGGGGTCTGGATGTTGTACTTGTCTTAGTCTTAAGTTAGATTATAAGGTGTATGAAGCTACAACAGGCTTAGCCAGCCAGTAGTGGAAAAATATATGGCTTGAATAAAAAACTGAACCGGGCCATTGGCTGGAAACAGTAATGGATGTAAAAGATATTGATAAGCAGGGGGTACGGGGGGGGGGGTCAAGGATTATACCTATTGGGAGCCTGTGTTTGTGACATTTATCCAAACAATAAAATATGTTCTATTTTGACCAAAATAGTATTTTAATGTGAATGTTTAGTAAAATAAAATTGTTTCCACCTGTAATTTATCACATATTTCAGAATACAAACGCTAGCCTGTATCTCACCGTGTGGCGGTCTGGTGTTTGCTGCAAGCGAAGATGGAACAGTCAGTGTGTGGAATGCAGACACAGGGGACCAGGTGGCTCTCTATGCTGGCTTAGGTTTTCAATCAGGAGCTACAGGCGTGGATTACCACCCTCATGAACATATGGTTGCATTCTCTCTCTATGGTGTTGCCTCTCGTGTTATTGTTTGCGACTATAAAAAATCATCTACTGGTAAAGATGTGGGCCTAGAAATGTTGGTTCGACAAGTTGACGATGGAATTGAAACTTTACAGCACGTTGATTATAATAATACTCACAATAATATCAATAGATTGTCCTTAAGATTAAAGTTTGATCAAAATAAGGAATCTGCACTCAAGAAAACAATAAGTAGTCCTAATAAATTTAGAAACACTATTGATTTCAGACAAAGTTCCACGCCACATACTTTATTGGAAAACTCTACCTTGCCATATGAAGGAAGTACCGGTATGTCTAGTTTTTCTCCAACTACTCATTCTTTTATGGCAAGCACTTGTGTGAATGACTCTCCAGTGAAAAGCATTGACCAGGGGTCTAGTGATGTGCGTCTATCAAGTATTATTGAAAAAATGGATCAAGTCTTATCAGTGTCTTCATCAAGGACTAGTAATGAGTTGCTAGAAAGCCCCGCATCTATCAACATAGTAAAGAACCAAGATGGTACTAGTAAACGACATAGACGTAGAAAAGGCAGCAGCGGTCAGACAAATTCTGTTAGCTAGAAGTGACATCTCTGCCATGATTATCCGGTAACCATTGGAAGAGTAGAGTTTCTCAAATGTGAACTAAAATTCAAAGCAAATCTTAAATTTTAAGTATAGTCTAAATTAAACGATGTTTTTTTTATGGTTTGACTCACAAACAAAACTCACTTATTTTACGGGTCTCTACACAAGTTGCACTTCAGCCACTGGACAAAGGGGTAATGGTTGCCTCCTATCGTCTTCCTATTATTCTTTTATACGAAGTTTTGCTATTAAATAACTGGACTGATGCTCTAAAAAATTGTATTTACAAAATTACTCAATGTACATGTTATCACCTTCAATGTAGTCCCCTCCCTGATTCTTATACCTCACCATACGAATCTTCCACTGTTGGAAGCAATGTTTCAAGTCCTTTTCTTAGAGGCTGTTCATGAGCTTCATCGCTTTTTCCTTCACAGCATCAACATAATCTAAACGAGTTCCTTTTAGTGCATATTTGATCTTCCCGTCCCGAATCTCGATAGTTTGACTAATTTCCCATCCCATTCCAGTCCTAAAATAAAAAACAGTCCTTCCCTAGTGATAATGGTTAAATTATTTAATTGTTTTCGTGCCTGTGTTATTACTTTGTTTTGGATTGAGTATCTATTTTTAATATATATATATATACTAATTTTTTTATATATTAATATTAATTTGTAATGTATACAACATCTCAAAATGGGATTAATTGATAATAGATCGAGTGAGTACTTTTGCTCTCATTATTTTTATCGGAAAAGCTTTATAATTGTCGAAGATGAAATATTTTTGTAGTGAAGTCAGAGCTGACATCTGCCTCGAAGTCAAGTTGAAGCTTCGCACACCATTACTTTTCAGTGTTATTTCCTTTTCCACAAATGTCCAATAGCAAAGTGCTATCACCAGGCTAACTTTATTCATTAGCACACATAACTAATTTCTTATTTAAAATGAACACACTAATAACAATACAACCAATTGTTCTCAATTCATTCTCAATCCAATTGATTAATTACCTAACATTTGTCATTTGACCTGTCATTTAGAAAAATTGTATTTTGGGGGTACATTAGACTTTTAATAATTTTTAGTAATGAGTAATGACCAAGGGGTACAATTTAAAAATAGTTTCAAAACCACCACTCTAAAGTGTTCCGAAAAATGGTAATTGTTGGAGTTTGCAGTATAAATTTAATACATTTGATACAAATGTCTAATAGCAAACTGCTATCACCATGCTAACATTATTCATTAGCGCACATAACTAATTTTGTATTTAGAATGGACACACTAATAACAATACAGTAAATTGTTCTCAATTCATTCTCATTCCAATTGATGGAATGCAAAATTATAACTTGACAAACTTGGATAAATTTATTATAATGGCGCCATACTTTTGGATGTAACATTTACGTTAACATTTTTAGTATTTTAATAACTTAATGTATAAATATAGTCTTTATAAGTAGATATAGTTGCACAAATAGATGTTTTATTTTTTGCGACTAACTATATTCACAAATTAAGCTGAAGCTTAAGAAAATGTTTGCATTATATTCATTATTTTCACATTTATAGTTAAAGCACAATATAAACATAGATTTAAGAATAAAATATTGTGTTGGGTTTTTCATTGATGTTTTGAAGTGCCTTTATAAACACATGTAATAATTAGATCAAAACTACAAATATTATTAAATTTTGGAATGATTTAAGAACATTTTATTTTGCATTATTGCTGTTGTGCAGGACTGAGGATGCTGCATTTTTAAGCTACGATATACTTCACTTTTCTCATGAATTAACATTTTTTTTAAGTTAAAAAAGTTACTAGCTATTCTTTCACATATTCATATGGCAAGTCATTTAATCTGCAGCTGCCACTTTTATCAATACTTTAAAAAATGCTTATAATATATAGTTAAATGTTATCAATCTTGACCTCTAAAAAAGTTTATATTTTCTAAAAGGTTATCCAAATGTTCATTCCCAAGGAAATCAAGGTAAATCAGTTCCACCACTATAGCTAGTTGCGAAAAATAAATATTCCAACTACTTTCAAGCTACTAAGAATGAAGGAAAGTGGGAATTAACTTTAGCAACAGTGTCAATCTATCATTTTTATACTGTATTTAATTATATTGAAAGATACTAAGAATAAGTTGTTGGCTATTTTTTCTTAACTCTAAAAAAATATATTTTCAAGAATAATAAATTAGAGTAGTTTATAAATCATTAATTATGTTTATTTCTAGGTTCACCGTGTTGTTAAAATGAAGACAATTTCTAACATTTTCATATTTTTTTTTGTTAGTTGGCAATTTAGGTGAAAATAAAATTTACAATATATTACCTAAAGGTAAAATAAAAACATTCAGCATTCAGAATCACAAATTGTAACAGAAGAAAACTTTTATGTTAGTGATAGTTTGTTTAATATTTTCTTAAGTATCTTGTTTTTGAAATCTTTAAATTTGTTTTTGTCAAATAAGGTAAGAGACCACATTTTAAACCTCTACAAAACAACAGGTGAAGTTATTGTTTTTCCATATGAAGGTAAAATATGCCCAAATAAATAATAAATTATTTACTATTTGGTAGTGTTCAGAATAATAAAATTTGTGTTATAGAATCGCTAATAGTATGCCCTCTTGATGAATTCTGGTAGAATGAACCTGGGTTTAGAGCTTTAGTGTGAAAGGTCAGTTATACTATTCACTGTTAGCCCTAATAGTTATTGATAGGGTAATGTTTAGAAGGCATTAATTATTATTAAATATAAACATTATTTATAGCATAAAAAGAAAGAATTAAATGTATCATAATATTTGGAAGAAGGTACATGAAAGGTGTATAGAAATATAAAAGGGACAAAAACAATATGGCTACTTCTTGATGAAAATTGATCGTTACCGACCAATACCCCGCCCTAAATTTCATTCTATCGGAACTCATCAGGGGGGAGAGTGAAACGCGTAACACAACTTCCTAAAAGAGAAAATCACACAAAAGGGAGAAAAATAAAAATTGTAAAGAATAATAGGATACTTAGATGGGAACATGTAAAAAGAATATCATAAAGGACAAGAAGAATTAAGAAGTCATTTATTAATCACAATCAAGGATAGCAAACCATAAATACATAAAAGGAAAAGTTAAACATTTTAAGGCCAGAGAAACAGGGATGCAATCAAAATATGCTAATTTTTTTTAGTTCATTCAGTATTCATCCCTTAAATATGTATTTTGGATTTAACAAGCGGAAGCAACTTATTTTCTTCACCATCTTGTCATTATTTCTTTGTCCAATGGCAGCAATGTAAATTGTGAACTATGTTTTTCTTTTATTTGTAAAACCCATATTGTGTTTGTTCATTTTATTTGTTACCACACATCTTTACTTTTCCTTCTTACATACATAACATTAGTATTTACATGTGTCCCAGACAGTTAGTTAGTGGATTTTATTGTATCTTCCTTAAAAGTGAATTTAGCTGAAGTCGTGTGACCAATAACATTTAGTTAAATAACACAAATCGTATTGCTGGCATCCTCAATTTGTAACAAACAATATGTAGATTGCCACCCAGCAACTTAAAATCAAACAACTACAAACTAGACAAAATTTCAAATTTGATGGCAAATTATTAAAATTTGTTGGGTGCTCACCAATTGCCAATAATTTATTTTTGATTAATTAGTGATTACATTCAGTTTATTTTGTTATAATTTTATCTCTTTGATTAATCTTGAAAACACTTTTAATACAAATCTCTATTTCAAGTATTTTTCTGATCTAGCATAAGTTTTATCGCCGAGAAAATGTCTTCTGCTAAGAGTTTTGGTTCTTCCATTGCTGCAAAGTGTCCTCCTTGTTTCATGTGAGAATTCTGCAAGAGATTATGGTACTTCTCCCTCAGGAAATACTCTGGGTAGTAGCGAATCTCGTGAGGGAACCACACACATGCAGTTGGAACTTTAGTAGGGATGCTACGGGACAAACAAAATACAATAACTTAATAAAACAATCTATTATGTATTGTCAAAGCCATTTTTTAAATCCAGTATGTCTTAGTACTTGAATGGCTGATACTATGCTAATGGAGTAGAAATAATCAAAGTACCATTTTATACGAAACATACTCGTATTTGGGTCGAGGTAGAGTGGGAAACAATTAAGTTAAAATCACCCTCTTAGTTCCAGGGTTTGATTCATGTGTCTAGGTGTCATTCTTAAATTTAAAGAACAAAGTGTCAATAATGTACTCGGGTGCGTATTGTCCTAGTGGTAAACAGGAACAATTTAGATCAAATATAAAGTATAAACCTGATAAGTAAATATACTTTGATTTATTGTGAATTTTCTGAAAAATGGATGGATACTTTTATCTGCACTTAAAAAAATTGCAAATTTTAAAGTCACAGATATTTTTAAATTAGTATGTTTGTTTGGGTTTATCATTTAACTGCTTTAAGTGTCCATCTAAACCTGTGAAGGGTGACCTGGCGGTCTATAGGTAAGGTGCTAGACCTCTGTGCTGAGGGTTTGGGCTTTAATCCTCAGTCCCGGTACAGATTTATCTGATTGCCAAACCCTTCCTTTACCTCTGATAAGACTTGTATTAATCACAACTTGTGAATGTGGGGAATACCAGGCCTCCGCCGTGGTTCAGATCTCACGTTAAACTGTAGGTCCTCCATTTCATCTCGCAATCACTATACCATTACACATTAGCATAAGTGCGTATAACCTGAACGGATAGTAAGATATGGTGCTAATAGTAATAATAAACCTGTGAAATGAAGATTTGAAGCGATTGTTTTACCTCAAAATTCCAAGTTCTCTCTCCGCCTTGCTGAAGCCCTCACTATACAGGCGTACAGATGTAGTTATAGATCCAGTGACCCAATATATCATCACATTATCCAATAAATCCGCCAGCTGGAATTTGTGAGTCAACCCTCCATCTGATTTGGAACGAAACTCGGCATTTGTACCCAAGGAAAACTTCTCTAAGATGTAAGCCGCCAAACCAACTGGGGAGTCTGTCAATGCAACACCTGAAAATAATTCATGTTAATGAAGCAATTTAAATTACTATGCATATTTAAAAACACATTTATCTATGAATGTCTATATAAACTGTTACAAAAGTAGAAAAGTGTTAGAAAAGGAATACATTACATTTCAAGGTTACGAGCCATTTTCTAAGCTGTGACCTAAATGTGTTGTGTCTGATTAGCCTGTAACTCTTTAAACCCCTTTGCTTTGTCTTGACATCTGAACATTTTATTGAATTGGAATATTGTACACCTTATGGCTCTTGTGTATAAAGTGCACATCTATTTAGTCAAAGCAGCTGCTACTCAATGAATATTATTTTCGGGAAACAAGAACATCATATTTCCTTCAATCCCTTATCAATTATCATATACATAATTATCTCAAATGTAAAATTGATTTAAATATATTCTGAAAATTTAAAAATGACACCTGGACACGGGAATCAAACTTGGGACCTTTGGCCTAGTACGCCAATGCTCTAACCACTGAGCTATCCAGGAATCGTCCCGCGCCCACGGTCATTCTTCATTCATATTTTAAGAAAGAGAGTATGATGGACATGCGGAAATTGTCAGCTACAAATGTGTGCTTTAATTAAGATCACAAGCTATCAGATAACATAGCCACTGTCGACTCGATAGTTAGCTTGTTGCTGCCACTTGTACAGTTATAATAATTGTAAGGAATCGCATATTTAAGAATCAAATAGTCAAAGCTATTACATTTGTTTTAGTGAGGACTTAATCACATCTAGATATATTTCCTTCGTTATAATGAACTACAGGTATAGTGTTCTGTAACAATTATATCAATAGTTTATGAGTGTATGTAGAGTATTTTACTTGCCAACAGTATCTGGTTTAGTTGCTTGGATGTGAAAGTACCCACTTTCTTCGACAAGGAAGGAAAAGTGTGTTGACAAAGGATACGTTTTGTCTACGTGTTTCTCATCTACAATCAGTGTTGGCCAGAAACTTCCCAGAAGTAGTTTTATGTAGTAAAGTGGAGGACTGGTGGTGCAAAAATTGCTATGGAAACCTAAAACCCTAAAAAAAATAGTTTTTACAATGTTAGTTTATTTTATTTTGAGATAAATGGTTTCTAATTTATGACTGATTAACTTTATGACATATATTAATTAATTAATTTAATAAATATATATATATATATACTTTTCTTGGAATAAAGTGGCCATATTTGCTCCTATAATTCCACCCCAATCTCCACCCTGGAGGTAGAACTTGTCAAAGCCGAGTCTGGCCATGAGGTCCTTGAAGACAACAGCCATTTGAGCTGCTCCAAGACCTGGCTTGGACGCTCCCTCCGAGAAACCATAGCCCGGCAAGGAAGGAACCACCACCTCAAACACAAAGTTCACCCCTTCACGAGGGGTTGTGAGGAGTGGGATTATCTCGTAGAACTCTCGTACAGAGCCTGGCCAACCGTGGAGCAATAGTAGAGGTAGCACACGGGTTGATGGTGGGACTTGTTTGGGCTTGACGTGAAGGAAATGTAGGTCCAGCCCGTCCACTTGAGTCTTAAACTGGGGGAAACTGTTGAGGTAGGCTTCCCTCTCCCTCCAGTTGTACTTGGTTCTCCAGAAGTCTACAACCTTCTTGAGGTAGTCTGTGTTGAAACCGTATTGGAACCCGATACCTTCTAGAGGTGGAGTGAGCTTCACGTGTTGCAGTCGTGTATTTAGATCATCCAACACCTACCAAATGAAATAGATTTTGTTCTTAATATAATTATTATGTACTAATTGTTAATTTAAAATGTTTCTAATATAATATTACAAACAAATATTTAGATAATATAATTTTTACTAATTCCTTTTAAGAGATATAATTTAAAACATGTAATTTTTTAAACATACATAAATAAATTTAAAAAAATAAGCTAATAAGTAAATCAGTCAAAGAAAGCTCTCTTATTAAAAGAGCTGGAAAAACCAACAAAACTTGAATTTCATGAAAGGAGAAAGGATATGGATAGTACAAGCGCAAAAATAAATTAATTAACACAAGGAAAAATAAATCTAATCTCTAAATAAATCTCTTTATTTTTGTTTCTTTTCTCAATCTGGGTTTTCTTTTCTTAATCTTCTTATTTGAGTATCATTTACTTTTATTTACCATATCCCACCATTATTCAAGCCAGTGAGATGTTTATCATGAAACCTACTTGATCAGTAGAGATGTAACAATAGGAGGTGAGGGGTGAAAGTTACAGCCGCCCGAGGTCCATTTTAAAGGAATTTCAAATCGAAGAAAACAAATTTTCAGGAACTTTTTTTTTATCCAAAGGGAAATTCTATATAAGATTTTGGTTTAAATGTTTTACTTTTTCACATATGCGGACACTAGATAGAAAGATAATCTTGTGTCCTTTGCAATGCCAAGCTTTTTAGTAAATGATTTGGAACGTCAAAGTCATTAAAAGATTACTAAGTTCCAAGTTAAGCATGATGATCTAGCTCAGCTTTATTCAAAATATATGAATGAATTAGTCTGTTCTATTGGAGGGGGGTTGCCACCACCAGGATAAACATAAATGAGACTATCACATTATATCACAATACCATGAATTATTTATTAGTATTTTAGTATTACCTCTTGGGATGTATTGATACGGAAAGGTCGTATGGACTTGTCGACATTATGAGGTTGCCCCGGGCCCCACCAGGTGGACTCTATATTAGGAAGGGGAGGCACAGAAGTCAGTTTGTTGTATAGCCTGCCAATTCCAATAGCGGTGAGGCCTATACTGACGAATAAAACTATCCTCCACAAACCCATATTGATTGGTTAATCCTTTGGAGAAAAAAAACAAAAACTTTTCAATATTTGTACATATAAAACATAAAGAGTTAAATTTTAAAACAAAAAATCAGCTCTTGTGATGATTGTGAAAAATATTTGTAGAATGAGGTTCATTTTTAAGGTGAATTAGATATATAGTTTATAAATGACATAATACTCACCCTAGATTGTCAAAGGTTAACCTTTAGATTATATATTGATTAATGTATTTAAAAATTGATAACTAAAGCGATTTTTATTAAAACTGTTGATTAAATATCTTATCTTTTCATTTGAACCCATGTTTACTAACTCAGATAAGAGAACCTTTGAACATTGGATGTGGTTCCAAGAGTCCAAACTTTCCATAAAAAAAGGTAACTTAATGTTTGAGAGCTAAAATTATACTAATTTATAGTAATAATCATAATTAACTGTTTACAGCCTGTGCTTGGTCACTTTAGTAAAATTCCTCCATATTGCTGTTGCCTCCTTTAATTGCTTCCATTCCTTTCCTCTCACAATTTCACACTTTCTGTTTCCATCTCTTTCTTGATCTCACTTGAGGAATTTCTCCTACAAACTTAGTCTCCATCATTCTCTTTGGTATTCTTTCCTCTTCCATCCTCATTTCATGGCCATACCATCTCAGTATGGCTTCCTCTACTATCTCGTGTACTCCCTGTGCAGCCCACACTCTTACCTGAATAGCTTTATTCCTAATCCTGTTTCCCCTCGTAACATGCTAACATGCTCCTCACAAACTTCATTCCCGTGGCCTCAACTTTCATTGTATCTCTTACATTCACTGTCTATGTTTCTGCTGCACATATGACTATGGGTATAAGGTACGTTTTATACAGCACTTCCTTACACTTCAGGGCCACCTTCCTTCCTTCCATTAAATTTTTTATTCTCCTTTCCAATATCTTCTCATATATTTGTGTAGGCATACAGTAGCACGTAAGCCTTATTCACCTCTTTCTATATCCTTTCTTAAAAATTGGTACTATTTTCCCCTTCTTCCAATGCCCTGTTCTCCTTCCATATCACTCTCAGCACCCCGTATAACCATTTTATTCCCATTTCTTCTGCATCACTTATTGATTTCACAATTAGTTTGTCTAAACCTGGTGCTTTTCCCCGTTTCAAATTCTTTAATTCACCCTCCACTGGTTTCCATGTTGGACCTGCTCCCTCCTCTTCTGCTAATACTTCATGCTCCTTTGCTTCATTCTCATCCCCCTCCTTTTCCAGGTTGAACATCTTCTCAAAATATCCCCTCCATAGTTACTTTTCTTCTTCTCTTTCTGTATTCATAATTCTAGCTTATTATCTTTTCTATTTTATCCTGTTTTTTTCTTGGCTATATAGCACCTACTTACTTGTATCCATATCCCTTTCCAGCATCTCTGTTAATTTTTGCAACCAAGTCTTCCTGGCTTCCTGTACCACACGCTTTACTCTTCTCTTCACATACTATTTATATTTGTCCTCATTCCTATTCCTAAAACTCCTTCTGAATACTATGCTCTACTGCTCCACTGCTTCCCTTAATCTGTCGTTTCACCGTGGTGTATCCTTCCACTTACTCTTAACACTTGTCGGCCAACATACCTCCTCTGCAATTCCAACCCAACTTTTCTTAAACCTTTCTCATTCCACCTCTACACTTTACATATCATCCTTGGGGATAGAGATTCTTGTCTTTCTTAAATACAGTTTTATTTCCTCTTCATTTTTATGGCTCTAAATCTTATCTTTTACTTGTTTTCTACTCTTCTCCTACTTTCCCATCCCACTATGTGCACTAGATACACACTTGATATCACCTTAACGTTTATACACTCTACCTTTTCATTTTGTTTCCTTAAAGAAAGAATATATTACATAGGTACCTTTTCTCCAAATCTCAACTGTATCTAGTAATTTTATCAATTTCTCTTTTCTTATTGTACCAACTGTTTTCCACCTTCATTCCATTTCGTTCACATAATTTTAGCAACCTCTTACCTTACTCGTTTCTCTCTCACCATCAGTTTTTAGTACGAGAATTTGACCAGCCATACTACTGCAAATATTACGATAGACTTCACAGAGCTTAAACTCAAAGAGATAAGAACGAATGGCCCGTGGAGAGGAATGGATTGAAAACTAATACCCTCTGTATTGGATTCAAAATGACGTACAGTGGGGTAGGAAATTGCTTTATTGTGCTTGGTGGCTCATGCGCACAATTTATGTAGAAAGTAACCGCATTCTTGACCTGTAACAGACCCCTTTTTTCTTACACGTATCAATGGGCATGGTTAAATGTCACGAATGCGTTGACCAGAGTTTCTAACAGTTTTTATGCCCAATCTAATTGGTATAAACGCTTGACCTAATACGGTACGTTCCATTTTGAGATCGACAAGCGTGAGTCAAGAGTATAGCACCATTGAATTGATTGTATCATTAAAAAAAAT
>CABFOW010001382.1:91258-113583 GCA_902141385.1 Timema californicum | reverse complement strand
GTTATTTAGGAGGTCAGACAATACCTAGACCTAGCATAGTGTTATTTAGGAGGTCAAACAATACTTAGACCTAGCAAACAGTGTTATTTAGGATTTCAATTAACTGTTGTCACTTAGCCCACTTTTAACTGAATTATATCAAAGTTTGTCGAGCGGTTGGTACTCTCGTGTCGACCACTTGGTTGTCTATCACTTTGTACTCCTATACTTGAGCTTGTCTAGCAGTTGGTCCAGGTCGTGTCGGCCACTTGACCCACTCAGCCTTGCAAATAATTGTTTTCATTTTGTCTACCGGTTGGTTGTCTATCACATGGTCCAGCTCGAGTCGATCACATGGTCCGTGTCGTTTCTTCGTGTTTTCTGTCTACCACTTTGTCCGCTCGTGTCGACCACTTTGTTGTCTATCACTTTGCCTGCTCCCATTTTTAGTAAATAAATTCCAGTTAATTTTTTAAACGCCCTTTCTCAAGCTTTGAAATATTTTATTTTGGCTTTAGCTGGTAATTTATTTATTTAGATACCTTGAATTTAAGAAAGCATCCTGAAAACAGTATCAACAGTCTTCTTGACTTCACGTTGAGTACCGGTGCTAAGCCGGTAGATTTCAGAAGAGTATGAAAAAAATAATCTAACAATACTCACTGTTTGGTAGAAAACTGTAATTCAAATAGTATTTTTTTTTTACGAACAGACGATTCCTTTGAAATGCCTACATTTACTTTTAAAAGTTATTATATTTATAAAACTGTTACATTACATAATATTATTGAAACTTAAAGATTCATTATCATCTCCAACTCTGGCCAAAGTGCACTACACAATGAGTCAAGATATCTTACGTGAAAAACACCTATTTATTAGACTCATGGAGTGATAGGCGCTAAAAAATTATCTTTCAAGGATAATCAAGAAGGATTATTTCAACTAAAGGTAAATGTACACACGGATTTATAAACATAGAACGAACGCCATTAAAAGCAAATGAATTGTGTAGGCAAACACTCAACACGTGTTTAATAATAGTGATTTAACTACGTTTAGTAGGATTTACATATTGTTGAATATGAACAATAAATTTTTCACATGTTTATAGTATAACTTGGAACAAGCGAACGCACTTTTTAAATTGTATTTAGCGTCCTTTCATTGTTTTTCAATTTTCCATTGACGTGACTGTACTTTCATGTTCAAGGTTGTCTGATTACAGACTCATATTTCTCTCACAGTAGCGAGCTACGATTGTTACTTCCCTAAAGTATTTTCTAAGATCTCTGCTCATTCACGATACAGTTCTACCATCTCACTCTGAGTTTGTATTTTAATAGTATATGAGAGAAAGTAATCCTAGTAACGCACTGTCATGATTAAATCTTAAGTGGGTAGAAAATCGGCGTTGGTTGTCACCTTGACCAAAGTTTAAGTACAATCATTAAAAATTAAAGTATCTATTTTGGTAACTCTGATTTGGACTTAAGACTTTGCAGTTTTCACTCTATTCACTGATTTAGGATAAACTCATCAAGGATTTTCAGTCACTCTTAATGATAACTTAATGCAACTAACCTAACCACAAGGTGAGTCTTGTCTTTTCATAAAAGCATAATATCAAGGTATATATTTTGTTTAGCGTTTGATAATTGTTTAAACTTTGGAAATATACTTCTTTTCTTCAAGATAATAAGCTAATTTTATAAGTTGGTCATTTCTGTTGAAACATGAAAGGTATACATGTAAGATAGTAAAAAAAGAAAATAGTGTTAGTTTTTTTAATCTTAGGCCTAGCTAAGTAAAGTCTGAATAAACCGAGCATTATAAGTAAGGGCTTACCTATACATTTTGTATAGTATGGTGGGTTTATTTAGATTGAAAATTTAGAAAATTAATCATAATATACTATGTTTATATTAAGTATTTTCTTCAAAATTAAACATTATTCAACAATTTTATTTAATGACAACGTATAACCCAAACGGCTAGACGTGGTGCTTAATAATAATAATAATAATAATAATAATAATAATAATAATAATAATAATAATAAATTTAATGATATTTATTGTATTCTAATTTTTTTTATCTTGGAAATATTGCCAATATGCTTGGATCATGATCAACTTTACTTTCAAATGTCCCAACTGAATGAGCCCAACAGCACCTGGCTGGCGTTGGTCGTGTGTGGACAGGCGTTGTCATGTAACAAACAAGTGCACTCACTTAGTCAACATTGCTTCTCTGTCAGTTGTTTTGGGACCCATCTTGCGCACAATTTTCGGAATCCCAGCGTTTCTGTAATTGTTTGGTGTAAGAGAGATTTGGAGAGTTGTGGAAACATCACAGAAATTTCATCCACTGTCAATTGGCGGTCTTCACAAATAGTTTTCTCAATTTTTTGCATCAACACATTGGTCAGAATGGAAGGTCTTCCACACCTCTGATTGTCATGAACATGCGTTTTGCCTTCATTAAACTCATGATACCAGTTAAACACGTCTGTTTGGTTCATAACACCTTCGCTATAAACAGTTTTGATCCTTGAACAAATTTCAGTTGGTGTTTTTCCTTCAGCGAGAAGGAACCTGATGACAGCGTGCACTTCGTAATTGGCGGGATTTCTTATCGACATATTTCACACAAACGGAACTACAAGGCGAGTTTTCATACTAACGAGGTTCACCTGTGCTCGTGTTCAGAACCCCCACTAACACTCAGTGTTGCCAATCTTGGAAAAAAAATTCTCACAGCACGAGAGGGCAACCAGTAGGGGCCTACTCTTACTTTCTGGACGTACCTTGTAGTTATGAAATAATTTACAAATTTTTATGACTGATGTGTGTCCTACAATGATCTATGGGAAAATAGTTTTGGTAGAGCAGTATCTTTTATCTGGATGAACAACATTAAAATTATATGGCCAGAAATTGAAAAAATCGGCAGTAAAAATTAATGAAACACTTGGAAATTGTGCAATAAACTTATATGAACTATTTGATGAAATGGTAGATGCCAAGGCATTTTGCTCTTCAAACTGTGACACTTTGAAAACTATGAAATTAAATTGTGAAGAAAAATTTGTTCAAATATTCAAAGACCAGAACATTTCTGTATCTAACTTCAGCCGAGTTGGGGAGAACATTTTCTGCTCCTGTTGAAAGGGTGTTCTCACTGATAAACAATGTGTGGTCTCAGGAAATAGGAAGAATGGCAGAATCAACATTGAAATGCCTAATGTACTACAAAATAAACATTGAAATAAATGGCAATGAGTTTTATGAAAAGATAAAGAATAACAAAGCATTTCTAAAAAAAAGTTCATACAAATAACAAATATGATTGGGTTCAGTCAGATAATAATTAGTGTTGTCAGCTGTAAACTTTAAGTTTGTTAAATCTCTTAGCCTATAGTAAATTATGCTTTATAATCTCATATTATTATTGAAATTAATTTTCAAAAATTATAGCCCCAATGATATCATAAACAAACTTTGGATTTCAATTTTCAGAATATATCTAGTTAAAGTAATCCTCACTAAAAAGCATAAATAAAGTTTTGGCTATTTTATTCTTATACTTTGGATTGGTAAGGAGGGTGGTGGGGAAGAAGCTTGTAACAATATTTTAGTGCTAATTTCCCCTTTTAGGCCAATGGGGTTCTGCATCATGATCTCTTCCAGTAAAACCCTAAAAGTGTCCCGGTTAGAGAGGAAAATACTATGTTAAGACTATATTGCTCACATGACTGGCCGGTAGAGATATATGTGTATTATTTCATGTAACAAAACATGCTCTCTTGGACAACTCTTACATTAAGTGAATGTCACTCGCTTCGGTGGCCACATGGTCTAAGACGCTACTCTCGCAGTAGACTAGACAGTTGAGGACAGGGTGATTGAGGTTTGAATCTCGGTCGAGTTTACTGAGGATGGTTTTTCCAAAATTGTTTTCTACCCCCCCTCCATGCAAATGTGGCTACTTTTTCTCTAAATATAACCTTTCTAATCTATGAAACCATTAATGTAATTAGTATATAAGCGAATAACATGAATGGGTAGTAAGACACAATGCTAAAATAAAAGGTGAATGAAACATCAACCTTAAGCTAAACGCATCCATTAAAAACTTGAGAACATCTACAGGTATGTTAAGTGAATGATAAGTTGATCATGATCTCAGCATTAAAAGGTAAGGTATTTTTTTTACCGTGTCTTACTACCCGTTTGGGCTGCATTAATTTCACCAATGGATAAGATATAAGGAAGGTAGAATTTGATAGTAAATGTACCTACATTTGCATAGAGGGTAAGTGGGAAATCATTTAGGAAAATCTATCCTCAATAAGCTACACCCAACCGGGATTCAATCCTCGATCTTCCCATTTACCGACAATTTATTCTAGTGATATGTTAGATCATGTGACCCTTAATGCAGCTCTAATGTGATTAAGATCAGAATTGGTGTAGGCCTAATGGTTTGAACATTTGTTTGATCAGGCCCGGTGATATAATCGGGAGTGAGGTCTCTAGGGGTTTGGGTTCTTATGTGCACTTCTCCCCATTAATATTGCAGAAAATAATAATACATCTCCGACAACTTAGCTCAGTTGGTAGCGTGTCTTTCCCCTTTCACAATGATGAATAAACGACCAGAGGCTGGAAGTTGTGTATGTTCTTGATTTAAGCTACCTAATTTATAAGTTTAGCACCGATTTAATCAGTCAGTTTAGAAAGTTCATGTTAAATACCTCTAATAAATATGAAAAAAATGGGAAAAAATCATACAGCTTATAAATAAAGGCAGCGTATAACTCAAACGGGTAGTAAGGAAAATAAAATAATTAATGGCAAAATATCATGAGTTTATATTATGTAGACCTACTATAAAACTTACACAGAGCTATATTCAACCAAACCTAGCTAAGATTTTCACAGGGTAGACCTATTCTATTATAATTTTTTTTTAATTTCCAGATATAAAATGGGCTTACTCCAAAAAATTGTAGCTGTTGGGATAGGCATTACTGCCATATCTGTATGGTATTTATACAAGAATCTGACTGCCACACCCCCTCAGCCGAATTTGCAGTCAACATGGTGGGGACCTGGGAAAGCAAGAAAAATGGATGAGTCTATACGACCTTTCAAGATTAATATTTCACAAGAGGTAGGACATTTCACTCCCTTTTTTGTTACAGATCACAGTCTGTTTCCATGACTGAAACTTGTTAGGGACTGATATTTCGTTTTACATTCTACTTTAATTCAGCTCTCCCCCTCCCCTTTTATTTTACTTAAAAACTTGGTATAGCTTAGTGAAAGGCCAATACTTATAACATGGATGAGAGCTAACACCTGTATGACTCTGCATGTTTAATATAATGGAGATTGATTACGGGATAATTTATGCAAAACCTACAGCGACTCTTAAACTATGGTACTTATTAATATTTCTAGCTATTCATATTAATAATACTTTTGTTTTGATCGATTGTAAATATCTTTATATTTCCTGCTAGATCCTGGATGATTTGAGTGATCGATTAGAACTTCTTCCAGACCTCACTCCTCCTCTGGAGGGGATTGGGTTTCAATATGGCTTCAACACACAATATTTAAAAAAAATAGTTACCTTTTGGCATGAAGAATACAACTGGAGGGAGAGGGAAGCCTACCTCAACAGTTTCCCCCAGTTCAAGACTCAAGTGGACGGCCTGGACCTACATTTCCTCCACGTCAAGCCCAAACAAGTCCCGCCATCAACCCGTGTGCTACCTCTACTATTGCTCCATGGCTGGCCAGGCTCTATACGAGAGTTCTACGAGATAATCCCACTCCTTCACAACCCCTCGTGAAGGGGTGAACTTTGTGTTTGAGGTGGTGGTTCCTTCCTTGCCGGGCTATGGTTTCTCGGAGGGAGCATCCAAGCCAGGTCTTGGAACGGCTCAAATGGCCGTTGTCTTCAAGGACCTCATGGCCAGACTCGGATTCGACAAGTTCTACCTCCAGGGTGGAGATTGGGGTGCTATAATTGGTTCAAATATGGCTACCTTATATCAAGACAAGTATGATTTTTGAATTTTTGAGTAGCATCTTTTATTTAACCAAACATCAAATTATTCTTTGCCATTAAAATTTTTGACTAGTTTTAAAATGAAAAATAGCAGTTAAAAATTAAATTTTAAGTATATTTATTAAAAAAAGAAATCTTGTAGCATTTTAATCTTAACGGAATAGCAATTTGTAGTATCTTAAGTTAATATTGTATTAAAATTTTTAGGTTAACCTTTTGATCACTTCACTGGCAGATAAAACAAAGGCGGGTTACTGTTTTACTCATCTTGTAAGGGAAATTAATTTTAGTTTTTTTTCCCTAAAGAAAAGAGATATACACACATTACTAAACTAAAATCCCAAGATGTTTGCGGCAATTTGAACAAAGTGATATGAACATTTTCATACTGATTTGAAAATTATATGAAATAAATCAAACATAATCGTTAAAAAAATTGTTTCTTGTGTGGGACACTTTTACCTTTTGAGAATTTTTTTTATGTTACAAACTAATTACATTTTTTTTTTTGTACATTGATAAAATTTTGAATATATTTTGTATATATTGACCTTCGAGTTGGTGCATAAGATTTGTAGATTTGTCTCAGACACATTTATACATTCAGTATAGAAACCATTTTGGTACACCATATAATTTTCAGTTTAACATTCTCTATTAATATGAATTCAGAATTTGAAAAGATTTCTTTGAAATTATCACTTAAAAATCAATTTTATCTTATTTATAATACAATTTATCTGTGCTGCCAATGATTTTTTTATACGTAATGTAGCTATGTAGTTCTATAGGGAGAACTTATTCTTTCATTTTCCTGTAATTAGTACACAATAAGTTCACAGAATTAGGAGGAGGAACACACTTAACATACACTTTATAAATACATTGATATGTGTATCTAAACATAAAAACTTTAATAACCCATGAAAAGATACAGCTTTAAAAATTTGTCTTGTTGTAATTTTGTATCTGGACCAGCTTGGAACACATATATAGGTTACAGCACTATCTCAAATATACTCATGGTTAGCCTTTTTCTTTGAGTAAAGGCTCATAAAACTATATTAAAAAGAATAAAACTAAAGTGATGAAGGTTTTCATCATATGCTAAAAGCTTTGTAATAAATGGGAACCAAGGAACTAGAATTAACTCAGCATTTCTTTATTCAAACCTATTGTCTTTGTACTATCTTTACATTTGATACAAAA
Organism: Timema californicum; assembly: GCA_902141385.1. Classification (NCBI taxonomy): domain Eukaryota; kingdom Metazoa; phylum Arthropoda; class Insecta; order Phasmatodea; family Timematidae; genus Timema; species Timema californicum. The sequence goes on along the minus strand of CABFOW010001382.1, from coordinate 106,311 downwards.
TGGTATCCTACGTTTATTTTTGGTGTTCATCACATTTATATTTAACTTTTAAAACTTGTTCCTCTTATTCAGTGTCTTAGGGTTTCACTCCAACATGTGTTTTGTGAACACCTTGCTATCGAACCTGAAGATGCTTCTGGGGAGTTTGTGGCCAACACTTGTTGTGGAGGAAGAGTTGGTTCATAGAATGTACCCCCTTAGCAAGACGTATTCAAATTTAATACTAGAGATGGGTTACATGCACATCCAAGCTACTAAGCCAGATACTATTGGTAAGCATTTAGCTTTTAGACCACACATTACACATTCTCATTGCATGTCCTGTGTTCAGATCCTGACCGGATCACTATATGCCTTGATTCCTCTCGATACACGTGTGTTTAGTAAATAATATATTAGTTGATTCTAGATTATATTGTCATGTGTTAGACTTGCCTGCTAATGACTGAGAGATCTGGGTTCAACTCTTGGTCGGGTCAACTGAGGGTTGTTTTTCCTGCATGGTTTCCCACTCGCCTTCCATGCAAATGCTGGTAGATTACCTCTAAAATGCTTCCTTCCTAATTCCTATCCCATTAGAGTAATCATATATCCGTATAACCTAAACAGTTAGTGAGAGATCGATCTTGGTTTTTGGGTAAGGTGCTTGTCTTATGACCTGATGTTTGTGGGTTCAAATCGAAAAATTTCTGGGGAAGGATCAATCCAAATATCTCTGAGAAGAGTTTAATTTTAAAAATGTTTCTAGACAAGCTCCTCTCAAAATAGGTTCTGCCACTGGATGTAGCACATTTGTACACATATTCTACTGTCAACTTGCAGCCTATTCTCTACTTTTGGCTGAGTTCATATCATAAGTGTAATAGTGACTTTCTGATCCAGAATTAAAAAAAAAAAGTGGGATGAGGTTGAAGAGTAATTTCTTGGATTTACCCAAAACTATTTTTTTAGAGCAAAAGGGGCTGGGGGGCAGTTTATATATGTATCTATAAGTTAAAATAGGACTCTCCCTCTTTTCCCCCTGTATCCTTCTATAACTGTAAATTGAAGAGTCGGCATTTCTTCTGCTTTACAATTTGGTAGATTTATAGATACAGATTATGTTGTGATGATGTGAAAAAAGGCTATGTGTGAAAATGAAATGAGGTTTGAATGAATTAATGACTGAATGCACATTTCATGGCGACAAAGTCTTAGTGCTGGGGTACTTTTGGTGTGGGTTAGTTAGACAGTTTGGACTATTTGGCAGGAAGAGTGTGTTGGCGGAGAATATGTGTGTGAAGTGTGTGCGTGGGTAGTTTCACTCTTAACAGTGACTCTTTATAGAAAGAGCCCTAGATGTAAAAGTTTTAGCCTCTTGTTTGTCTCTTGAGTTGACTTTGGTGACAGTAAAAAGTGATAACTGTGACAGCTAGCCTTCACTCCGCAACATTTTGGCTTAAGATGTTGATATGTTGTTTACTGGATAAAAAAGTTACACAGTCAGAGTCTAATACATTTTATATAATTATTTACACACACACACACAAACTCACACTGGTGGCCCTGTAATCTAACACGCTGCCCTCACAGTAGACTAGACTGCCGATGACAAGGAGATCAAGGTTTAAAACTTGGTCAGGTGTACTGAGTTTGGTTTTTCTGAAACGATTTTCCACCCTCCCTACACACTAATGTGGGTACACTTCATATTAATATAACCTTCCTAATCCCTAAAACCATTAGCGTAATTAATACATAGGTGTATAACCTGAACAGCTAATAAGATGTGGTGCTGAAAAAAATATTTACATCTATTTAGGTGTGCCGCTGAGGGACTCACCTGTTGGTTTGGCTGCCTACATTCTGGAGAAGTTCTCTACTTGGACTAATCCTGCTTGGCAGACAAGGCCTGACGGAGGGTTGACTGAGAAGTTCAATCTGACAAACTTACTGGATAATATCATGATATACTGGGTTACCGGTTCCATTACCACCTCTGTTAGACTCTACAGCGAGTCTTTCAGTAAGGCACAGTTTGCACTTGGACTTGATAGGTAAGATAACATAGGTTACTAACGTTGTGTGATTAATGTATTTTTTATATGCTATAAATTAAATATGTTTCATTTCATAAAATAAACAACAATATTATCTCCAAAACCTATATTTATTGACCTTCACTGGAAATAAGAGATTTTAGTACCACATGAACGCTAAAATCGAGGCAAATTCAAGCTCTAAACTTAGTTTACATCCCCAAACAAACCTAATCTAACCAACACAAGTCTAAAAAAGAGGGTTCTAAGCTTTACCAATAATTAACTGATCATTCAATTATACAAATTGGTTAATTTTGTGATTAATTCTGGTAATGATCATTAATTCATAATCATTCGAAAAAAAGTAGTAAAATAAATTGGTCTGATTGAAAGTATAAAATACTAATTAACGCTCTTTATATACACATTCACTGTTTTGATATGAGTTTTTTTAAATATATTTTCACAAATGGTTAGCATAAATTATTTTGCGACCACAAAAAGTTCAGGTCTCTACATATAATATACTAAGTTTATTTTAATTTATTGCCTTACTGAGCTGTTAATAGCATTACAAATTAGTATTCATTTGAAAGAACCTTAAGTAATAGATTTGCTTGATGTGATACTATTTTGATTTGTCATATTAAAATTAAATACTACCCAAAAACTATATGATAAAACATTTTTTAAATAATTTTAGTAACTCCAATATAATATTTTCAAGCATAAAACAAATTTTTCCATTGTTTTAATTCAATTGAGGTATTTAACGCGTACTTTATAAACCGACACGGTGACCTGGTGGTCTAGGGGTAAGGTGTCAGACTTTTGTGCTGGGGGCCCGGGTTCAATCCCCGGTCCCGGCACAGATTTATCTGATAACCAAATCCTTCCTTCACCTCTGACAAGACGTGTATTAATCTCAACTTGTGAATGTGGGGAAGGCCAGGCCTCCACCGTGGTTTGGATCCCATGTTAAACTGTAGGTCCTCCATTTTATCTCACAATCACCCTACCCATTACACATTAGCGTAAGTGCGTATAACTCGAACGGGTAGTAAGACGCGATGCTAATAATAATATAAACCGATTGTTTCTATCAGCACACGACCTACAAACTGACTTAAATCTAGAAACTCACATTTCAGCAGTAATACAATTTTTGTCTATGCCAGAAATCAAACCCAGGACCCTTAACTCAGTAGACAGACACGCTAATGACAGAGCTAAGGTGCAGTACCCTTAAACAATTAATATAATGTATTAAAACTTTAATTCAACTTCAAGAATATTTCATGTATTAAATTCAAGTTCACTTTGAATTAAATTATTATTATTATTATTATTATTATTATTATTATTAGCACCGCGTCTTACTACCCGTTCGGGTTATACTCACTTACACTAATGTGTAATGGTAGGGTGATTGTGAGATGAAATGAAGGACCTACAGTTTAACGTGGAATCCGAACCACGGTGGAGACCTGGCATTCCTTTTGAATTAAAAAAGTGGTCTTTGGACACCCCTCCTTATCTGATAGTAAAGTCCAACTCACCTGTACACTGCTTTCTTTTTAATAATAACGATAATGATGATGATAATAAAAAATAAATACATAGTCATCATCATTGTCATACAGTTTCATGCAACTGGCAGGGTCTGTCTCAAACATAAGCATCTCCATTCACGCCTGTCCTCCCACTATTTATCTTCCTCCACGCTGGCCCAATCCACTCCTCTCCTCCCCACACTCTTCACTCCCTCTACCCACCTGTCCTTCATCCCAGAACTCCTGTCCGCCACCTCCATTTTGAGCACCCTCCTTGGAATCCTTCTCTCTCCCATCCTCTTCACATGTTCATACCACCACAATCTCACCTTCTCTATCCTATCCTGCATGGGTTTTTGTACATGCTGTGTGAATATATTCCATTTCAATGAATAATAAGCTCAACTTGTTCCATCCTTATGTTTATGTTCTCTTTTTCCAGCATTCCTACCAAAGTTCCAACAGCTTGTGCGATGTTCCCTTTCGAGTTGGCTTACCAACCAGAGAGTTTCTTGAAAGACAAATACCACAATCTGGTACAATTCCATAATATGCCTCGCGGGGGTCACTTTGCGGCATTTGAAGAACCTCGGCTTCTGGCGGATGATATTTGGTCGGCAGTCAAATTAATTCAAAAACAAAAATGATTTTGTTTTTTCAAATGCTTTACCTGACTAAAATTTTGTAACAAGACTGAAAAGCACTAGACTTAGTCTTTGATATAATAGCTTTTTTTTTATTGTTGTGTTACAATGGAATAGAAAACAATTTGCTTGGTTAGAGCTAGTCAATTTTATATTGTATTTAGTTCCTTTACTAGTAATCATATTCATTTTTCAGTTTTGGATGGTTTTTATTAAATTTTATTTCAACATTGAGACAAATATGATTAAATCATGTACTATACTTGTTTTGTACAGAAGGCTTATTTAAACTTTATGTAATTTTTTGAAACTTGTATACAAATCTGTACCACAATCTAATCAAGATACAGTAGTGTCCCATTTTCCGAGACTCGATGATCCGAGGGTTTTTATTATCCAAGGTGGTAACACATTTTATGTTTCTTGAGAGTTGTTTAGGAAATAATCTGCAACAAACTGATTCAGCCAGCTAAAGTGAATAGCGGAGTGAACAATTGGGCGACTCGTTTCTACATACTGCAGTGCTGTAAATATAATTTGCCACTCTATTTAGTCCAGTCAGTCGCCTGTCACTGAGCATTATGGCTACAATAAGCTTTGATAGCAGTGATTCAAATTTAGTGTAGTGTATTCTTTTTTTTTTAAAAAGTATCAAATCATGAGTAAATAAAAGAAATAAAGGGCCATCACCATATCTTACCACCTCTTACGGTTATATGCATGTATGTTAATAATTTGATGAGGTAGGGATTAGGAAGGAAAAATTTAAGAGCTAATCTACGCACATTTACATGGAAGGAGAGTGGAAAAGCATTTAGGGTAGCCACCTTGGCAAGAATTCAAGCCACGCTCTGAGATCTTCCCGTCATCAGTCAGTCAGTTTAACACGAGAGTGTGTAATGATATCGATTTTTCCTGTCTTTTTAATATTCGAGATATTTTAAAGTAAATATATTAATATTTCTTCTTTTCAGTTAATATAAAGTAAACTCATCTTTTCTAGACTACGGCCATGTTTCTTTTCTTTTATTTTATCTGCACGTGTCAGAAACAAGGTTTTTACTTCCGGGTTGTATTTGCGCAGTAAAATAAATAGCAGGTGCAGAGTAACGCGTCTGTTTTCTTAAATGCACGCTAATTAAAAACTAACCCCATTGGTCGATGGAAAGAAAGCAAGGAGTGGTCTGGGTTTGAGGGTGTGAACTACGGGGTTCACACGGCTCGACTCGAGAGGATGCTAGATTGGTAGACGCGTCATTCTACTCTTTTTCGGGAGACGAGAGAGATGTGTAATACAAAACAGCATGAATCTCGTATAGTTTGATAATGTTAGCTTGGTTGTGTTTGGAATCACGGCCAATGTGTTTTTACCTAAATGGTTTCCATTATTCTTTTTCAAACAACAGTGATTTGTAATACATTATACCATTAAAGTTTATACAAAAGTATCTATTTTTGAAAACATTTATTTGTAATATATAAATTCTTCAAACCAAAGTGAAGTTAGTACATTACAATGGCCCCCAACGTGAAGGCATTCCAGCAGTACGTCACAAGTGACGTCCAACAAGGTGCAGTTCCAATTAGTACGTTACAAGTGATGCCTTGGATTATTTGACCACTGAAGCAGGTGTAAGAAAGTTGTTTGCAATGAGTGTCCTGTATTATTCAAGTTTTTGTCTATTCGAGGCCGCTTCGGTTTTGTTTACTTCGGATAATTGAGACACTATTGTACCTGATGTATTGTTTTAACTCGATACATATTTTACAAATACATATATTTTTAATAAAATAAAAATATTCCACTGTGTGGTTGGTTACTTTTATGCTCATTTTTAGTCCTTTTCCCCAAGACTGACATTTGGTTTTATATGTTGATAGCCCTAATAACTTTATCGGCATCCAATTGAGATATCCCCATATAAAATAAGATAAAGCCAAACACATGTCTTCCTTTTATTTAATTGGATTTGGTGTCCTATGATAAGTTACTAATTTACTTTTACACATTTTTTAATAAATAAAATGATAGAATATTAAGAAATTTGTAATAAATAAAATGATAGAATATTAGGAAAATGGTAGAGCACATCCAGGAGTCTTAAGACCGGCCCTTAATGAAATATAATAATTTTCCACAAATCAGGGTATAACCTTTTATTTAATAACATTTCTTTTTTACCGAAATACATCTCTTTATTTAATGAAATCCAATCTTTTATTTACCACAAACCAGGACTTCTATTTACCACAAATCATGATCTAGCCTTTTATTTACAGACTGCTTATACCGAAATACAATGTTTTATTTAACGATATCTAATAGTTTTATTCACAAACAATAAGGGTCTCTACTGATGACATGTTTACCATAAGTTTCAATCAATTTCAAAATAGAGTAATCCAATGTTTGTGTTATTTGTACTCTCTTCTTCTTCTTCGGGTTTGATAAAGGTAACAATGCCGATATATTATTTTGTGTTAAAATGTGTGTGTGACTACTTCTACTATAGGAAACAGAAGAAAGTAAGATGCGTCACCTTTGTGCATTGGACTCTTCCCACATTTTTCCTCTTTCCCTAGGTGGGCTTTCTTCATCAAATTTATTCTTAGTAGTTTATTTTTCCTTTTTCTTTAGTTTTATCAATTTCCTTTATTATAAAATTTAACTTACTAAACTAATTTTAAATATAATATTTGCGCATATAATTCTTACTATCAATCATCAAGAATTCAATTATATGATTAACATAAATTCTGAGTTTTCAGTTTCTGGGCAGACATTTATAGCAAACACCATATCCTTGATGTGTTAACTACTTTAATAGCTAATGAAGATATTAAGAAGGCTGTATGACTTTAGGAAATGACTAATGTTTCGGAAGGGGCCGAGCAACACATGTAGATAAAACACATTTATATAGTTTTAGAATGTTTTATTTCTATAATAGTTTAAAGAACTGTCAAAAAATATATCATTTTTATGAAATAGCTTTACCAGCAACATATATCTATATCTAGCCTGTTTAATACCTGTCTACATGTGTGATCTACATGACGGGGTATATTTCAAACCTAGACCTAATTACCAATAGGTAAAGTTATTTTTAGTAAGCTTTTGATTAGTTTTTATGTAATTTTCAAGTTTATAATAGTTAGGGATCACATTAAAGTTTAAGAATTTCAATGAACTCTAGTGGACATTTTAAAACCTCCACTTTCATGGGTTTATCAATAACCATGACATCATCAATAAGAAAGTTTTACAATTGAGATATCTATTAGATAATATGTCTATGAGAGGCCGGTATTGGAACATATGGCTTGAATAAAAAAGTGGCCCAGGCTACAGGTTGGAAACAGTACTGGATGTAAAGTAAAGTTAGATGATCTGTGGTTGGCCTTGAGGATGTGAGAAGTCATAGATTATTTCTGTCATGGAATGATTCAGCAGTAAATTTTGTTATATAATCACTTAGACAGCAGATTATAAACCACTAAAGGTGTGTATTCACCAGTAAATAACATCCCCGAATATGTATTAAAAGTGCAACGCAGGACAAGATTTTAAAAAAAGTAAGTGATAAATGATTTTATTTTAATTATTAAAATATTTCATTCTACCAAATTTTATTAATGTAGTGAAAACTTGTAGATGAAAATGTTGAGGATAGTAGGCCTACTTATCCTATAAAGCATATAAAGATAATTGTTTACCAAAATATCAATATTTTATTATTATTTACACAAAAACATTAATACAGAGAATCAATATGGATGAAATAAAACAGTTTGTAATAAATTAAATGATGATAGACTAGTAGGGAAATCATAGAATATAATTTTATTTATTACATACAGAGAATTGATTAATATCCAAATGAAAACAATTTTTTTTTAAATTTATCTTAACCAAATAAAAGTTATATATGGCTGTATTGTCCATTACAATTGAACCTTCTAACCTTAAGAAACCACACCTAGTTGGGCCCATATCCAGAATTTTCTTTATGGGATGGGGTGGAGGCTGATTCTTCAAATGTCTGACAACTACAGTCATCTCAAGACTAAACATTGGGGGAAGTAGGGCGAATGAATTTGACCTGCACAGAGAGAAAATTTCGTACAAAAATATATTGTAGTTGACCCATTCTTGCATTCACTAATAATATACTTTTTATGTCTTTTAATAAGGAATATACTAATTTTACATGCATTTTTATAAAAACTAATACATTTTCTACTAAAAGTCATAAAAAGTATATTATTAGTGAATGCAAGCATGGGTCAACTGTAACATATTTTTTAAATGAAATTTTGGTAAATATCTGTGTGTGTGGAGAAATTCCTGAGTATATAACATTTTATTATTAAAGATGTTAAGTAGTAAAAATGTAGTTTATACAGGGTTTAAATGTCAATTTTCATTCAAGATAATTTTGTTTTTCATCTTATTATGTTTTTAATTTTAGTTTAGAGTCATGAGTCTCCCCCACCCCTCCCCTCATACAGGCCTGCATCTAGAGGACATGATTTTTAAAACAATCAGTTATTTATAAATACATTATATACTTGCCTGACTAAATTAACCAAACCTACTATGCACAAATAAATAAAGATTAATTTTCAATAAAAAATTAATATTGATAAGACAACTCTCTAAGGAAAATATCTTTTGGCTTTATTAGGTAATTGTATTATATTTGGGTGAAGGTAAATATAACAAATGTTTCTATCAACCTTTCCTGTACCTTCTTCCAAAAAATATAATATTGATAAGATAAAATATTTAAAACCTCACAAAATAATATTTATATGACACAATAGGAAAACGTGTAGAAACCTAAGAGGACTACAGATCACAGTAGTATTTGTAAATATTTACTTTCCTTTGTGATTTTGGTGAGTTTTGTTTTAATTGTATAGCTGTACAAACTCTTGGAACTTTCTAATTATAAAATTATTAGCGTTCTCATCCTAGGTGTGTAAGAATAACTGTTACAAAAAAAAAAAAAAAANAAAAAAAAAAAAAAAAATTAAGCATATATAAAAGTGAAACAAATAAAATAATTTTTATATTCGCTATATGAAGCGTAAAACACTGACCCAGGTCACACAGGCTGGATATATTAATAGATATTATGTGTACTAGAACCAGAATTTTAATTAGTATTACAAGCTTGGCTTATGGTTATGGATTTTTTTTAAATATATCAAACGTGATGGTTACAATTTAACTAACATATCTTAAACAAAATAGGTATAAACATTAGTGCCATATTTAAAATGGTCACTGACTAGTTTGGTACCAGTAGGATACCTGTTTTTACATCAGTTGTTTAGTGACAATGACCGCTTTTAATGGTGATAGCATGATGTGTAGTAAAGTAGTGTAGTATAATTTTGTATTTGTATTCTGTTAAACATTTAAGGCAATTAAGAAATATTTAATTTACTGATCCTAAAAATATTTTATTCAATCATTTATTATAAATTTTACTAGGGATGTGCATGACTCAAAAATATCTTGATCATACAAGGGGAAAAAAAGTCTTAAAAGTTAAAAATGAATCTCAAAAATTCAAGAAATTTGAAAAAACTGAAAACACAAATAACTGCCATAATAAATTTACAAACCTGACAAAGAATTTATTATTTCTAATAATTCCCTATAGTCTCGAAAATAGACTGCACTTTTTCACAGAAAACAACCATCATTAAGAAAAGTTTTGTTTATAAATTTGGTTTTTCAATATCAAACTTTGACATTACAAGCTGTCACACTACAAAATTAAATTATAATTAATGGTATACATTGCAACTACCACCATTTTATTAATTGCATTTAAAATGTGTATGAATTATTTATATCTTAAATGTTTGATTGGACTATAATAAATCAAAAGCAAGCACCAACCTGAGTGTTAAAATGATTTCTATAAACTATAGTTTTACTTAAATAAAATTAATTTACATTTTTTTACTTTCAAAGGGAGTTTTCTCCTTTTGTTCTTGCGTCTTAATATTTTTTCAAATTCTCGTCTTAAAAAGGTTGTTCTTGCACATCCCTAAATTTTACCTGTGAAAGAGACGAGAGGAAAAGAATGTATGCGACTAAAAGAGGAAAAGCGGTGGAAGGAAAGAGGAAGTTGGAGGCATTTTACTAAACTGACCTGGTAACAATCTGAAAACATTTTATGATAATGATTTACTATAAATTTGGTTTTACTTAATTGATTATTTTAATTTTTCAGAATGGGTGTGTGCAGGTTACTGTTAATTGTCGGTATAGGCCTCACCGCTATTGGTATCGGCTTTATTTACAACAAACTGGCTTATGTGCCTCCCCTTCCTAAACTAGAGTCCACCTGGTGGGGCCCAGGGCAACCTCACAATGTTGACAAGTCCATACGACCATTCAAGATTAATGTACCAAAAAAGGTAAAACTAAATACCATTCAGATTATCAAAAAACAATATTTTCTGAAAACTGCCGATTTTAAAAGTTGACCAAAAGAAAATTATAATGCAAGCATATTTATTGGTTGGAAAAAATAAATATTTAATATGGTTTATAAATCAATTAACTTACTAAACTTGTAATGTAAATAAAGTAAATTTAATTTTCAACTAATTTAGCTTTTAGTGGAATTTATTTTATATCATTACATTAATGACAGCTTAATATATTATTTTTATTTACACATATATTTTCTTGTTCAACAGGAGCTGGATGATCTAAATACACGACTGCAACACGTGAAGCTCACTCCACCTGTAGAAGGTATCGGGTTCCAATACGGTTTCAACACAGACTACCTCAAGAAGGTTGTAGACTTCTGGAGAACCAAGTACAACTGGAGGGAGAGGGAAGCCTACCTCAACAGTTTCCCCCAGTTTAAGACTCAAGTGGACGGGCTGGACCTACATTTCCTCCACGTCAAGCCCAAACAAGTCCCGCCATCAACCCGTGTGCTACCTCTACTACTGCTCCACGGCTGGCCAGGCTCTATACGAGAGTTCTACGAGATAATCCCACTCCTCACAACCCCTCGTGAAGGGGCGAACTTTGTGTTTGAGGTGGTGGTTCCTTCCTTGCCGGGCTATGGTTTCTCAGAGGGAGCGTCCAAGCCAGGTCTTGGAGCGGTTCAAGTGGCTGTTGTCTTCAAGGACCTCATGGCCAGACTCGGCTTTGACAAGTTCTACCTCCAAGGTGGAGATTGGGGTGGAATTATAGGAGCAAATATGGCCACTTTATTCCAAGAAAAGTAAGTTCTATTTTTCAAAATAATATTTATTAAATAAATAATTACCAGGTTAGGTTATTTTTAAATTTTTAATTCAGTTTTAAAATCTTCATACTTAGCTACATTAATCAACACTTGGTAAGTTAATCTTCTTTTTTCCCCCCCATTTTAATATAAACGTTAAGAGAAATATTTCTTTTATTAGTGTTGTAGGGTTCCACACCAACATTTGTGTTGGCAACTTTATTGAAAGATATGCTAAACTAATACTAGCAAGTGTGTGGCCCACTCTTATAGTAGATGAGGAACATGTTGACAAGCTGTTTCCTGTCGGCAAGACTTTATCTTGGTTGCTACAAGAGTCTGGTTACATGCACCTACAAGCCACCAAGCCTGACACTGTGGGTAAGTTAAGGAACTAAAATCTATTTTATATATATCTACAACATTTAGAAACTCATTAGTAAGCCAATTTAACATACTAAATGGGTGAGATAGGGGTGTGCAAAAGTCACTATAAATGTGAAGCAAAGTTTGAAACAAGCGAAGAAAATGCAAGCCAGAAGACATAACACTACTTTTAATTTCTAAATTTTCCTTTAATACACCAAGGAAAAGAGAAAAATACAAACATAGAATATTCTTCTATGCCAACATATATAAATCCATCCACGCTTACATTATAGATGATTTAATCACCATTCAATGTTAAAATGCTGTTTAATTGCTGTTCTAAAAATTGTTACATGTTGAAATATGTCATATTTAGTGGGATGTTTCAAATATGTTTATAATATATCAAAGTTTTCTTCGTCCTTCAAATTGTTTTGAAGATGCGAATATAATCGTGGCTGTCCAGTGTCCACCTTATTGGACCCTATCCCTATCATGACCTAGTTCTCTCCACCCTACTTTAGTACCTAATCATTCTATGGAATTAGCATTTCAAAAGTTCATTACCGAACTTAAAAAAGTATGTCACCTATCCCTATATTGAGCTAGCTCTATCCTGTCCACTTTATTACACCCTATCTCTTTCAGGTCCATTCTAATGTTACCCTCCCATCAGCATCTAAGTCTTCCCAATGGTCTCTTTCCATTAGGTTTTCCAGTCGGTACACTGAACATGGTTCTAGATTCTCCCATTTGCACTCCATGTCCTGCCCACTATATTCCATACATTTTATAAATTACCTCTTTTGCTTCTGAAGAAGTCATGTTCCACCACCCTCCCCCAATTTTCCTGATAGCTATGCCCCAGTTAAGCTTTAGTCACAGTGTGCATTAATTTAACTTGAATTAAGCTATTAATAATAATTAGGGTAAATTCATTTGGATGTTTTTGGCTTTGTTTGCACTATAGGAGGTCAATATCATTTTGTTTCTAGGTGTAGGTTTACAGAACTCTCCTGTTGGTTTGGCAGCCTATATCCTAGAGAAGTTTTCCTCCTGGACTAATTCTTCCTGGCAGACAAGGCCTGATGGAGGGTTAACCGAGAAATTCACACTGACAAACCTACTGGATAATATCATGATTTACTGGGTCACTGATTCCATCACTACTTCTGTCAGGCTCTACAGTGAGTCTTTCAATAAGGCTCAGATGGCTCTTGGTGTTGACAGGTATGGTATTCAAATTTATCAATTTACTCCAGGGAGATGCATTAAAGTAAGAAAAAAAACAAATTAAAAACAATAAGGAATGTAGATAAAATATATTCTTAGTATTAATTTCAACCCTAGTAAGTCAAACATTTCTTTAGTGACTTTAAGTAAAAAAATAAATAAAAAATGCTTCTCATCTATGCTTTAGCATTGACACTAATTATTTAATATGAAGCTATTTACAATATTTACATCAATTCAAAATTGCTAATGTGATAATTCTCTGATGGTCGGCGGGAGGATAAGAGAAGGTGAAAGGGGGTGGGGGGGCAGGGCAAAGTCAACTTTTCATACATTCTTGCCTTTATACCAGGGTTAGTTAATTTGCTCACTACAAGCCACGGCAGGTGTGATTCTTCTGCATTCTTCTCGTGAAAAAATAATCTTGGTATGAAAAGTTACTCTTGATATTATCCACACCTGTGTTTCTTCAACTTGAAAATCTCATCCCCCACATCATCACTGGATATTTTCACCTCTGCGGGCTGTCTGGCATATCCTCTTTCGTTCCTGTCGATCTTTCCAAGCTTCTTTCTCTTCCACGTGTTTCCAGTTTACTCCTTTATCCTCCATGTCCTTTAGCCCATGGTCCATCCATCTCATCCATGGTCTTCCGATAGGTCTTTCAACCCCTAGTCTAAATCTGTAGAACTTTCTTAGATATTCTCCCCTCCCTCATTCTTATCATATGTCCTAAACCACGGCAACATTTTCCTATGTCTACTGTCTCTTTTAATAGTTTCATCTTCAAGATAGCTTTATTATTTTTTTTTTTCTTAGACCAGTGATTCTCAAACTCTGGTATGCATACTCCCAAACCTGCCTCGGTGGCGTAGTTGGCTAACGCGCTTGTCGTGTTGAGCTCGACTGCTGAGGACGGGGAGATCGAGGTTCGAATCTCGGTCGGGTGAACTGGGGGTGGTTTTTCCTAAATGGTTTTCCACTCTCCCTCCACGCAAATGCGGGTTCACTTCCTCTAATTCAACCTTCCCAATTCCTAATCCATTAGAGTAATTAGTACTTAAAGCTTATAACCCGAACGGGTAGTAAGACGCGGTGCTAAATATAAATAAATAAATACATACTCCCAAGGGTACATACATGAATTTCAGGAATTACATGAGTAGCTTTTAAGTGAAAATGGGCAAAATGACAAAATAACAAAATGCGGTAGAGAGTTTTCGAGGCGAATAAGGGACATTTTTTCTTGTTTGCCAGACATTTGGGGAAATTTCATCGTGGAATTACATTATACTTGTAATCATGATGACCAAGGGGTACACTTTGAAAGAAGTTTGAGAGCAACCTCCTTAGCCTATCTCTCCTTGTAACATTCTTAATACCTTCCAGAAACCTTAAACAAATATCTCACAATGAAAATAATGACCAGTCAAAATGAATGATACATCTTCTAGGAGAGGTAGTAAGTACTATTGAATATATTTGTATTTGAAAGCTCCACCAAGTGGAAGGGTAAATGGGTGACTGTTTACTTTGGGTCTCAATTAAAATATGACACTGTATAGTTTTAAACAGCCTAGTCTCATAACGAAGAGCTTACAACGGAAAGCAAAACTTTCATCTCACCTTTCCCCATATTTTTTTATTCTCTTATTTTTCATACTTCTTTACTTCCTCCAAGCCAAAACTTGTGATTGGAGCGGAGTTGTATACATGTAACGAAACGTGTAACACAAAACACACACGCGCGCCGTTCGGCTGTTGCCTGACTCAGAGCTACCGACTTGACAGTTACGCCAAGCCAGGGTGTCTGCGAAAGGGCTGATTTTTTGTTTGAGTACCGAGTCATTGTCATGACTCTTAACCTCGCGAATGAACTTATAAACCTGATGAAATGGAACAGATGAAATGAGCTCTTGACGGGCGGTCTTTTATATGGTGCGGCACTCATCGAACTCTCGA